>JAPDSC010082510.1:31660-48856 GCA_026290005.1 Latrodectus geometricus | reverse complement strand
TATATATATATATATATATATATATATATATATATATATATATATATATATATAATAAATATTAATTTGCAAAACAAGAGCATTTACGAACTTTGAAAAGCAGAAATATAACATATCAGCTGTTTGTACTTTATACAATTAATACAGAATATATGAGCCATTTATTTTGAAAGTGGAATAAGTCCATTTATCTTTAAATCGATATATTAAAGGGTTTGCATTTCAATGCCTTTAAGAATATACGTATAAGATACTATTGAGTTATATTGCTTAATGCATCTAAAAGTGTTAAATTTATTTTTCCTATTAAAATAGTGGTAATTATTAAGTAAACAATATGCGTTTACTTATGAAGAATGGAGCTAGGCCACTTCCAAAATTAACTACAATATTCATTACAAAATTTGATAGTGCCCAAATCTATAGACAACATAATTTAAAATGCTTCAAATTCAAAAATACAATACTGATTTCATTTTGTATATTTTTATATCACTTCAGAGATATAATTTATGTAACACAAAACATTTTTTAATTACATAACGTACAAATTGCAAACATAAATTTATTACAAAGCAATTTACTACTCAACTACGTTTTGAGAATGTGAAAGAGATTTGAAGGAATCATGATGTTACAGTAGTATAAATAATAACAGGTAAATTATATCCTTGATATTGTCTGTTCTTATTTTCTGATATTTTCATACTTTAGGTAAAAAAAAACACTTTCGAACTTTCTGGGTCTACTCCGGCGTGGTAATAAATTTAGGGCTTTAAAATTTTCATTCGCATTTAATATCTTACAGAATGTTTTATACTGTTCATTTCTCACAAAACGCACCCAACATATTTTTAACCAGTTTATTGATTCTTCATCAGAATTCTTTAACCTTTAAAAAATTCCGTCTTCTAATGATTTTGTTGATACAAAATCTTCTTTTATTTCCTTTATAATAAAATTATTACCTTTCCATCACTTTTTAATAATTTTGGGGAACGAACAATAAATTATTTTAATGTTATTTCTACCTTACCAATAAATCTATCAATTAGTAAATATGAATGTTCTGATATTAAAAATTTATCTATGATTTTAATATTATTTTTCAAAGTTTGAACAATTTTTAACGTTAATAAAGCTATTTAATGTTTTTATTTTGCCCGGTGCTTATGTCATTGTAAGCTATAATGTGGCTTTCATTTCTCAAATTTTTAACATGATTTAGCATGCATGAATCCCTTGAGCCCCCCTCCCCACGGACCCCGTGGATTTAATAGTTTCATCTCAAACGTATATGTAAACATCATGGCAATGAAAATTGTGAATATTCAAATTTTGAACTTACATATTACATGTTTGTAATATGCTTTTGAGGAAGTCACCTTTGGATACCATCATCCCAAGTTAATTCATTAATTACCTTTATCAATGCTTTCTGACATTATCAATAGTAAATATCTTAATTTAAATATAAATGGAGTTTGGCAATTATAAAACTACACACGGTTCAATTATTAAACTAACTCTGAAAACTTATGTGTCAAGAATTATCATATTTATTCGGAATATAAGCAACCTGAAATGTTTTATGATAATAACATGAAGTTGCACATGTAAACATGGTAATCGGAAAAAATGAAAAATTGAGTTATAAGACATTCAAAATAAACGACTCGATATTTTATTTGCTCAGAATTTCTGTAAATTAAATGCGAATATCATAATATAAATCAAAACCGAAATTATAATTTTTAAAATAATAGTTTTATAAAAATTTAGATAATAATTTTAAATTTATGAATATAAAATAGAGTGATTTTTTCATATAATGAGACAATAATTTTTTTCTTATAATGATTTTCTTTTCTTCATATTTATTCTTTATAATTTATTATTTTTTATAAAATAAACATAATTTAAAAAAAAATAATAAACATTTAAAAAATTACAAGGAATTTCTATCTGTCAGTTTTTATGAAATAAGAATTCTTTTTTTAACAAACATATTTCATAACTTTTAAATATAAAGCATTTATTCTATTCATTATTTAAATTAAATAACACACACACACACACACACACACACACACACACACACACACACACATATATATATATTGAGATTCTTAAAGTGTATGTAAAACTAACAAAAACATTCCTAGACAATATTTTGACTTCAGTTCTAAGCCAATATTTAATAAAACAGAAAATTTACATTGATTAAAAATAATTAATTGATATAAAGTGAAATTAATAAAACAAATACTATATAAAATACTGAAATATTGATAAATGGAAAGATAAAATTTTGTAGAACATTAAACATAAGGATTTCAAAAATTAACAATAACAAAACGTAATTATTAACTTTTTAATACTGTTAAAATAGTATTTGTTATCTTCAGAATTTAATTTCCTTAACTCATTTGATAAAACCCTTTTTTTGTATATATGTTACGGTGAAACACCGAAATCTGGAGAATGTCGACATTCACCGGTGAATGTCAACTTTCACTTAGTCTCTTGGTGTATGTCCGAAATATTTGCTAAATACCCTTATTTCTAACTTTCACCGGTGATTGTCGACATTCACCATGCACTACTGGTGAATGTTGAATATTTCCGAGATTTATATTTTTTGCTCCGTAATTCATTCGCGATAAATTTTTTGTCTCTCTTTCTGAGAGGAATAACACAAACACATAAAGAACTTAAAACACACAGTACTTTCAAAATGAGAAAGGAAAATTATAGAAGTTAAAAACTTACATAATTATACTGTACATTTAAAATATTTTCTTTTTCTTTTTTTTTTAAAACTTCATAGAGACCTTCGTTTTTGAACTGTAGTTCAATCCCACCCCAGTATTTTGAGATTTAAAATGAGAAAGGAAACTTATAAAAGTAAGAAACTTACTTAATTATACAGTACGTTCTAAATATGAGAAAATAAAATAATAGTAAAACATATTAAATTATAGAATCAAATCTTATTTATTGCAACAACTTGAACTATATTATGACATTTTAAATTGCAGAAGAGGTCCTTGATTTTACTATTGCATGTATTTGTGGAACACTTCCTTTTGCAATGACAGCGTGTATAGCCTTGCCCACCGCTTCTCGAATTAGCTGCAGCTGCTTTTCTCAGCGAAATTTCTTGAAAAGAAATCTTATCTATGGAAAGGAGTTTTTCTTTATAAATTTCGATCTGATTACGTGTGAAAAGCTGCTTAAGGGTACCATTTTCATTCGCAAGTTTATAGAAGTCGGAGTCTTCTATTCCAACAACAACCGCTAACACATTTCGGTTATCTGTACGACCACGGTTGATATCAGGGACTTGTATTCGTACAGTATCACCAATTTGAGCAAGAGGAAATTTATTTTGTAAGGATCGCAAGAGAGTCTCTTTCACGGCCATTCTTTTTATAGAACCAGTTTCTTCAAGCTGTTCCTCTGTTTCGATACTTGTGCTTTGTTCGCTAGGCAAAAAAGACGATGCTATGCCTCTTTTCACTTTAATGCCAAACATGGCTTCATAAGGACTTTGTCGTACTTCTTCATGGTATGTATTTTTGGCGCAGCGTGTCCTTTTTGGACCTTGCGCCACAAAACCCAACCAACAAACAGCAACAAACAACTTCGTGGTATGTAGTGTTCTTGGCAAATTGAGCAAAGGGTAAGCCTTCTGACTATTTATTTGTATTGTTGTGTTTATCCATGCAGTTAGCATATTTTGTATATCCTGATTGGCCCTTTCAACTGAGCCTTATGTTTGACTGTGACGAGGCTTCAGAAAACCACTTCAAAAAGTATTATAGAATACTTTTCTCGAGAAAAAGTAAAAGCAATTGTCTTTTCGTTTGCTCACAATTAATACATTTAACTTTTAAAGAAAAAGATTCACGATTCACTGCAGTATCCATTCTGTATAAATCAAGAAATTAGAAAAAAAAAATTAGAAAACCTTTCCCTCACCATTGAACCTTGCATATGCATAAGACTGACAAAGCTGAATGACTCCATCAGAACAAAGGATTTGGCGGATTTGACGAAAAACAGCCAGTTGGCTCTTCTCTTTTCGACCTCCACCAGAGCATATCTGTGATTGTCGACATACACCGGTGAGGGTCCGAATGTACATGAATGTAATGAAATATTCGATCTTTCACCAACGTATTTGGTGTTTGTTGACATTCACCGGTGAATGTCGACATTCTCCGATTTCGGCCTTTCACAGTAACATATACATACATACATATACACAGAGATGATATGAAAAACAGATAATGATATGAAGAATAGAAAAGTGTTCACGAAAATAATTATATGAATCAAATAAAGGTTGACTATTTAGGTAAACATTCCAGAATTCTACATTACGAAATATTATTCAATGGTTCAGTAAATAACAATATATATTCAAGAATCCGCTTCTCTTTGATTTTGTTCTATTTTATTTAATTTCATTAAAATTCTAAATTACTACCGTATGTGACTTTAGAAGTCGCTTCATTTAATTTTATTTCACCAGTATTTAGTTTTAAAGCAATTATCAGTTTAAATATGAAATAAGATATTTTATATTTGTAGAGATATTACTAATTATTCTATGTTTTTAAATGTTTAGCAGTTTTTGAGTATATAAATATCAATAGGCATCTAAATTGGCCGATATAAAGAAAATATGCATGAAACGGATCTACAATAATGCAATAAAAAGAGATGTTAAAAGTAAATTAAATAATGATCTTTGGTAAACTTATTCATTTTTTAATACTTTAAGGCTACTGAAAAACTCATTTATGCTTTGGAAATTCTTATAACAGAAACGAGTCTTAGAACTATCAGTAAATAGTCTTAATAAAATTTTTCAAAATTATTTTCGTTAAAAAATTTTCTTATAAAATGGCTGTGGGAAATAAATATCTTAATTTTTAAATGGAATAAAATCTTATTTTAGACAAATATTTTCTAAAATTTATTTTTTAAAAAATATCCAAATTAAATGTTAGTCTGAAACAATATAATACCAAAAAGATAATATGAATGTGATGCATGATTATTTTTGTTTCAAAGCATTTTCCCCACTTCTATTTTACTAAATATTTAACTTGCATCTATCTAATTAGTTAACTTCTTCCAAAAATAATAGAGGGGTTATTATGACATGTAATTAACAACTTAATAATGATAAATATGCTGATGATTTGATTGTTTATCTTTATGATGTAAGAGCATATTAAGGTTTTGTTTTTCATCACTCATTATTGGTATAAATGAAATGACTCACTTCTAGTAGAATTATGATATTTGTCTTTTAGTGTTGTGAAATAATTTCTACGAAAAACATCTGGAATGATATAAAATCATTGACAAAATTCACTCTTTCGGATTCTACCAACTGTAATCCAGATTATAGTCGAAGAGCAAGAAATCACGCTTATAGGTTAAATGTTAACTGATAGTGCCAACATTTATGTTCAAATGGAACTTATTATTTTAATTGTTTGGAGGATAAATTACCCAGCGACTTTTATAAGTAATCAATATTGAAGTTGAATTTTTTTTAGATAAACTTCAATAACTTCTAAGAAATTGAAACAATCCCTTGGTATTTCCTGATTTAATGTCTTTCTTGACAAATAACAACATTAATTAATTAACAATAACTATCAAAGGAATTATTCGAATTTATAATTAAAATATTTTTGAGTCACATCATAAGTAATTCATAAATTTCAATAGCTATAATTATAAACTATAATGTTTTCATTTTTGTACTGTTATTGGGATTTAAAACCGCATGCCTGAATCTGAAAAGCATTTAGGTTGTCTTCATAATTTTACTATTTTGTTTTGAATTTCTTATCACATGATAAATTTTCACTACTCTTGATGTTCCTTCATACAAATAGTTTTGTTATAAAATTATTTAATAATTCAAACTGAAACCCAATTTATATCTGTACTTTGATCCTTTTCTGTATTTCATATAACAGTTTGATTTCAATTTTTAAAAAATATTTTCATTAATCTTTCATATTTGCTATTGTCAAGTAAAAACGCATTTTTTTTGGCTCAAAAACTGTTTCACATGCATTGAAATTCTAAATGAGGTATATTATTAAGAAAATTTGATGTTTTTCAATACAATTAGCTTTTCACTTTTGTAGTTCTGAAGAAAAATGAATAAAATCACATACTATTTTTCTTGTCATTACTTTTTTGATTATACTAAATTATTTCTTCAACAAAAGTTTAAATTATTATAGCATTTTAAATTATTTCATTTGAGAAGTTTTTACTATACTCTGGGCACTCTATATATATACTACTTCTGTTATAATATACACTTGTTTACTTATTTCAATAGTTCATGCATTAATTACTTAGTAACAAATCAATTGATAGTAAAAGAATTTTAAGAAAATTATTAAATTGTTATAAAAATTTTGAATATTCAACTTTCAATTATTAAAAACTATTGTAAGCAAAAATTGAATGAATGAGAATTAAGTTTATTTTCTTAATAAAAAATCTTCGAAGCAAAACATTATAACCTTGGCCAAATATTTGGAGAAGGAGCTTACACTGGATTCAAAATCAAAGATTCATAAGTATTTTTCTGTAATAAATAGAAATATCTGCTATTTTACAAATTGGTGTTCAAAAGAAAATGATTTTAATTTATGCATCTCAGGCATCTAGTATCTTATTCATGCTGAATAATGTCGTAATTTCTGTAAAAAGCAAGTAGAATTTGAAGATGAAAAAGAATTTTTTCTGAATTTGTTAACTTTGAGCGTGGAATTACGTTTCTTAAAGAAAACACACTCTAACTTTACAGATTTTCCTAGTTAAAATATATAAATTTAAAATAGACGGAAATTTTAAATGAAGAATTGTGGTGGAAATGTTTGTTAGTTTAGAAGGCAGACACATTACCAAACTGAGGCCACACATTGGTTATAAATGTCACTTATGCTGATCTCGAGATTATGGCAATGTTTTCAGCTTTTGGATAGGATCAGTAGGATGAATGCACCAGACTGCAGGGTCTGTCAAACGTCACATCTTCGATGGTTGGTTAAGTGATTCTATTTTCAGCGTGAAACATTGATTCAATGAAACCATTTTAATACCTTGTGGTGAGTTTAGAGCAATGATATCATAAATAGCTAGTTAACTGAGAAAATATTTTACAATGGAAAACGAGCAACAAGTTTACTTCTCATGAAGTTTCCTATGAAAATCATGAGCAATAAATTTCCTTTTCATACAGTTTCGCTATTTTTTATTTTTAAGCTGCAATTACTTTCATTTGTAAATCAAGATTAATTGCATTGCTTCCTTAGAGACGAATCGAGATTCAACATACAAAATAATTCTCAAGCAGTTTTAGTCTGGAATCATGTTGTCAGCCTGCAAACATTAGAGAAATATTTGGCTTTTTTAGAACTTATACTCTTACGTAGGGAGATATAAGAAATCAATTTATGTAGACGGTTGTATACCTTTCCATATTTTCGCTGCTCTTATTTTGACAATAAACTGCTTTAGAAATGATATTCATTAGCTATTAACAACTTTTTTGGGGAACAGTGGTAGATCAATTCTTTTCGAGGACGATAACGATTATGACTGATCATAATGATTTATTTAACTTTATGTGCTAAATTATCTAGCTTGTTTCTTAAATAAAATTTGAAAAATAGGAAACTAATAATTAAATTTATAATTTCTCAAAATAAGAATACTTAAAAGTTATGCCCTTCTTTAATGACAAAAATTAAATCTAACAATTAAAATATGCTATATAATAGAAGTTATGGAAGTTTTAAGCTAGTTTTAAATAAAATATTAAATTCTGAAGAATAAGTTATTTAATGAGAAAGTTTATTATCTTCTTCAGTTTTTGTTTGGGAAAACTAAATTTCAATTCTAACATCAAAAATTAAACTTAGTCTACATGAATGCTTCCAAATATCACAGTCTTATTAATTATTTTCAATATGATTTTAAAAACTTATATAGTCAAATTAATTTTAAAGTATTTGACTTTAACAAAAAAAATCTCTTAGAGAATTGTGTATTTACCCATATACACTTTTGGCCAAGTAATCTCCATGAAAGCATAAAAAAGTTTTCCCTAGATCAAACTTATAAATGAGGTTATTATGTATACTTAGTGGAATACCATATTGTAGAATTTATTACATAATTAACATTCAAATGTGGCTATTAAGCACTCTTATTAGTTAAACTTAACTAATAAGATTGTTCATAAACCATATTTAAATATAAATTGCTTTGTTAATACTTCAATGGTTTTGTTTCCTTTGATATATTTTAATCCTATAGATGTTAATAAAATTTTATAATTAGAGTTCATATCACCCCATTTATCATAAACCCCGGAAAATAAGAATTTAATGTATTAATGAATTCCACAACAAGTTATTTTCTACATGATTATTATTTTTTACTTGTAATGAAAATTGGATAAAATACAGGCATTTGTATAACAGTTTAAAAATTATTTTCAGTTTATTCTGGGAACGAATCAATCTTTCTTTACTGATTATAAGAAAGTTAGTTAGTTCTAATAAAAGTCTATTAAGTAACAGTTGCATTTTTAAAAACAATATTGCAATTGTTTTAATTAAAAATGAATCAGACTCTTAACTCGTCTTAATTATGGAATTCTACTGAGAATTATCGCATAACATAATTCTCATTTTAAGGAATATATAAATGTTCCTTTTCAATCCTTAAAAAATTAAACTAGATTCCAATGAAGTGGTGCATTTTCTGACAAAATGTGATTGCCCCAAAAACTATTTCTTCATCGATTCTGCAGTATATTCATGATATCCTCGATATTTTCATATCGATTATAATTATGTCTTGTTGATTGGAGCTATAGGCCAGCAATCACAGCGTCTATTAAAAAAAGCTGCCCTTAATTCCACAATATATACGCCTACGTCTGCAACGTCTAAGACGGTGTGGACAATAGAATTGCAAATAGTCGCCTTCTCTGTCGAGTCACGTTTTTCTTCCTCCGATGATGCGTACTAGTGTGGTATCAACATGGAGATATGTCAAGTTCAGTAGGAATGGAGAGCTATTTTCTCGAAATACTCCCTTATCTTATATTCTGAACTTAGATGTATTCTTTCATTAATGTTGATTGACAATGAATCGTTGGTCTTCCATGTTGGCCCAACATTGTTCGCTGTCGTCTCTTTCTAACTACTTCTTCTTCCATCTTCTGATATTGCATTTCTTTATGATATTACAGAATTATCAATTCATTTAGTTGAAGATTCAGTAAAATAAAATTGGTTTATATCAAAGTTATTGATTATTTAACTTAAAAAAGTATCAAATATATAGTAGAATGCGCCATGCTTCTTCCTGTAAAACATTGCCATACAATAACAAGACAGCATAACGTATTGAAATTATTTGCTTATAAATTAGATTTCTGTTACGTTTAGAAATTCCATGGATTAAAATTTAACAAAACAAAACTTTTTTTTTATCTTTTACCTTTAGATAACTAGTGTCTATTGATGTTTAAAAAATAGAAATTCGGAACATCTATTATATTAGCGTATATAATCATATTTAATTTACTTTTGTGTGATTACTATTATTAAATAAATAATTTCATTTCTGCTTCAACAATAATTAATTAATATTAAAATTGTGAAATTTAATTTCAATTAATAAAAATGTAGTAAGGCGGAATGAATGACTCATGGCCAACACATTTCGATTTTTATCCATGAAAAAATATTTCTAAAAAAAAAAAAAAAAAAAAAAAAATAGAGTTCCTAATAAGGAGCAATAGTAACATGTAAAGTAAGATATAGCGCAAAATAAGTTTTAGAGTTTCTTAAAATATCAATTAATTGCATCACATATATATTAACATTAGAATAAATTATTGTTATATAAATGTGTAAAATTTAATTTTCCTTACAAACTACCAAATATTTTGAAGAAATTAGTCATAAAAAATAAGTTTCATTTGAAAATAGTAGTTTAACATTTACTTTTTAAACTTAAAAATGGGAATTCTATTTCATCTCAAAACTCCATTTTTGACACATTATAAGAGTAGATACATTAAGCAGAGTATCTATATACCATTAAAATTTGTATTTTTGTTATTTTGAAGTGTATATTTGTGAGATCTACTGAAAATTCTATATTAAAATAGGATGAATGAACCAGAATATATTTATTTAAGCTATACATCTATGAATAAATTTAAGATTTATTTCAAGTATTAAAGCATGCTCTTGAATTTAAGCTATGATTAATTTTTTATAAATTAATCTAAGTAAATGAAGAAAATTTATTTTAAATAAACAGTTTATTTTTGCTTAATTATTTTGTCGAAAAGTAAATAAAATCCTCAAATAATTACTTAAGTTATTTTTAAAATTTAGAAATTGGATCTCTAATAAATATACCCTTTTGTTAGTATGTCCACTGACAATAATGCCAGATCAAATGCCTTAGGTTAACAATGCTAATTTGAATTATTCAAAACTTGGATGTTCATATTGAAATGCTTAAGGGTAATAGCATGTATAATTGTTCTCTAAAAGTAAGAAAATTTGTTTGTCTATTTTATTTTCATCTTCATTTTAAATATTCACAAACTATTAAAAATGAAATCACTTATTGAGGTTTTTTATTTTCGGTATAACTTTAATATGAAACTATATTTCTCTACTACGGAAAATTGTATTGTGTTAAAAATTAATTAAATTATATTATTAACACTTGATCAAAACGTGGAAAATAGTGGTTTCGGTCAAATTAATATCTTCATACTATCCATAAATAAAAATGATGAAGGATGTGTTACCGAAAACTATTGAAAAGTAATTTGTCATAAAAATAATGAGACAATATAAGAGTTTTCTTTCATGTAGATTGTAATTTATATACAGTGTGTTTTAACTCTAAATATTTTATTAAGACCAAAATTAAACTAACAGTAGGTAAACTTTAATACATCCTAGAATGATAGAAGACTTTATGAAAATTGTCATTTTACTATTGCTTTTCTGCAATTACAGAAAAAGGTTGATTTAAATGTATCTTGAGTGAAAATAAAATCAGTGTGAATATTCTTATCTCAAGATATCAGTAGAATCAATGAAGTCTATGCTTCTTCAATATTTTGATTTAAAACTTTTTCCAGATATGGTGTTTTTAAACGCAATGAACAATTTACTGTTACAATCTATCAGACTGCAAAAAAGCAGATTTTATTTTCTAAAAATAAATCTATCGGATGAAATGTAGATGATTATCAAAATAAATTAATAAAATCATTCATATGCATTGTGTTATAGTTCTAATTATCAAATTTTTAATATAAAATATGCAGAAATGTTCTGGTGATATGAAATAATTTTAGTAAAGCTACGCATCTTGAAGTTTTTTAGAAAGCATATAATGCTAAACTTCACAGATTTTCAAAGATACCACATTGTTAGGACTACCAACTTCAGCAACAATAATATTAGCATTTCAGTGTTTTTTGAGGCATGGTATCCTAAATTATGCAATATGTACACAACGGTCAACGAAGTAGAATATTGAATAGAAAAAGAAGTTTATTGAAAGAGATCAATGATTATTGAAAAAAATTTAATGTCTAAAAATAAAACAATTACAGCCAAATCGGTAACAGTGCTTGATCAACATCTGATTTCCCCAGTTTCAAAAATTACAGTCAGATGTATTTTCATAGATAGAGTAATTAATTCATAACAATAATTTCTAAGCTTCTTGTCTCAGATTTTAAGAAAAACACCATGTACAGTCACAACAACCAAACATCATCTGTTAGTAATTAGAAGATATGATTGTAATAACATGAATTATCTTCAACAATTTTTCTTATAACAGATCAGGTTTTATTGATTGGAGAATATTAACAAAAGCACATGATTGTAATTGTTTCTTTCAAATAATTTTATTTGTGGCTGAATCATCACCTTTAAAATAAAAAATTCTTGGGTGAAATACAGGGAAAATTTAGCTTATTAAATTTATCTCTCGGTAAAAGGTTTACTTCTTGCAGGAAATATTATTTTATTGAATAATAATGTCTTTCCATTCTTGCAACATAAGAATTTGGTGGATCCGGGTTTGATAAACATAAAAATGAAGAAACTATCTACTTTTTCTTGTACAGTGTCCTCTGATTTCAGTATTGCTTAACAGTTATGGTTCATTTTAAAGAGATCAATCAAATATCGATATTCAAGAATTTCCCCAAAATGTAAGAGAGAACGGTATAATTTATTTCTAATCATTTTTTAGTAGCTTTATTGTTTGATTCTCAAGAAAATTCAAGTTACTTTAAACGTCAATGACAGATTTCTTGAATAATATGATATAAGGTTAGGATATTTCCATTATTTTTATTTTACCACCTATACGCATTTTATAGGCTTTAATAATGCTGCACTTGCGTAAACTTAACTCATAAATATACTTGACTTATTAAAAATCTATTTATAAAGACAAAGATATAATTTTTCTACCATTTATTTTCAAAACTTCATTATTAAGAAAAGTTTCTTTTTTAAAAATTGTTTTCTCATTGTATAACATTTTTAAAATTGAAAAGATGTAGCATAAGATACAAAATTATTGCACTAAAATTTAGAATAAATATTTAAATATTTCCCTTTTTATCAATTTTATCTAAATGATTATATAATTGCTACTTTAAATTCCGTAGTTCCTTCTATTTTTCTCAATGATATAAAAATTATTTTAGTAAACTTCAATGCGGATACATAGTTATTCATATTAAATTTTAATAAATCAAAATATTTCAGTGAGGATTCTTATCTTGGTACTATGCATAAAACTAAGAATTAAACTTTAAATTATTCTTGAATTCCTTTTTTTTAACTGTTTTTATTTAGAATGATACATCACATTCCTATCCTTTCAGGATTTATTAATGAATTGTTACTCAGAAGTAATTATAAATTTTTTGACAAAATTTTATTCTTTTCGTAAGTTTTCCTTTTTTATTATTCTAATTATTTATTATGTTTTCCGTTTTTCAAAGACTAATTATAGTTTTAATGATGCACCGTGATACATAAACTAAAAACTCATCAAGAATATTTCTTCAGGCAATCTTATTTTGCTCAGTGTTATAATAAAATAGATACAAAGAAGACGTTCTCTCCGCTTTTTCTAAGTATTAAATAAAATCAATATTTCCTTATTCTGGAAGAATAATGCATTTTTACTGGATACAATTTTATTTATAATGTTATTACAATTCTTTGTTTACAAAATCATTAATTTCTATTTATTTTACTTTTCTTTATTTGCTATTCATCAACTCTGTGTTGTGAATCAATGTTTATAATAACATTCAAATGATCTGTTGTGTTAATAGTTGGTTCTACTCTGAAAGATTAGGGTTCAGAATTCAAGATTTTGTGTTGAAATGTTTTTCCTACAAAATTTAAGAAGAAACCCATGAATTTATTTTTTAATAAAATGAAACATTTTACAATTTTGATTACAAAACTGAATACCTACAAATTGTGAAATTCATTAAAAGCTAACTACCAATTGCTTGTAATTTAAATTGCATAGTTTATTGTCAATAATAACATGTCAGCTAACATAAATTATCTGCAAAAATATTTGCCAAATAAAAATAAGTTATTGAAATATGGAACATTTAACAAATAAGCATTTAACTACTCCGCGAAATAATAGCATCTTTTATAAAGATTAATACCAAATAATTAAACTTAGTAAGTATAATAATTAATATAATATAATAATTAATTTTGAAGTATTCAATATGGAAACTAAGGTGGAATAATTTTAAGGTAGTTTTCTTTGATGTTATCAAACAAATGAACACGAGTGAACTATGATTATATTATACATCAAGAATATTTATTTATATCATTCATACTATTCAAGAATATTTATTTATATCATTCATACTATTTAAAAATATTTATTTTTTAATCACTTAGGATGAAATTGTAAATGCGTATTAATAAGAGAAAACCAAAGTACTTTCCAAAAAAAAAAAAAAAATTCTATCAAATTTTATTTGCTAAGTGTTTTGATTGAACAGAATGAAGAAAAACATTATTTAGTAATTGGGAACAGTTGGAAAAATTCATCACTATTGACAATAAAATGCTGGTATTATTACTTTGCAATATTTTTACAATTTAAAAAGATCTAATAATAGAACTAAAAAAATAAGTATCAAAAGTATAATATCATTATTAAAAATCTTATGCCATAAATGAGATGAATAAAATTAAAAGAATGACACATTTAATTGTCTGCCTTACTGTGTAATATATTAATCGAGACAGAATAACAGGAAAAATCTTTATATACTTATAATGTTTGAAAAATTAATAAAAACAAATTTTTATGTATATTTTAGTGATTTATTTTATATAAACGCCTAAAACCAGATTCATTTCAACTTTTAGAAAATAATTAAAAATAAAACCAATTCTATTACTTATACAACAAATTACAACCTAGTAATGCAAAGAAATAAACGTTTACTTTATTTTAGTAAAGGACAGAAAGTGCATAACAGAAATAAATCTCAAAAATATTTTATAACTTCTTGAAATACAAAAACACTTATTTCCTGACAAAAAAAGTGATTGAAAGAACAGAAATAGTAATTTTTGTAACAATTACTTTTGGAGATTTGATTGGATAGGCTTTAGAAATTGAGAAACAAACTAAAATAAAAAAAATACTGCAATTCCAAATAATAATAATGACTATATCTAATTCTGATGCAAACACTTTTGACCTATGATTCCTAGTAAAGAGTTAATTAAAAATAATTTATTATGTAATTAAATGAATTTGATCATTAAATTCAGAGGTTTAAAAAATACGTTTTCTAAAAATATTTTTCCTGGAAAAGAAGTAAATATATGATTATGAATAAAATGTACAATTACTCATAGATTTTAATAATACTTCTAATATTATGCATGAATCATTAGTAATTGTAAAAAATACTTTATTAGATTTATATACAAGAAAAAATATTTAGTCTATGCAAGTATAGAATATTTAAAAAAATTAAAACAATTTATAATTGTATTAGCAATAAATTTAAGTAATTTATTGAAACAATAAATTCCAGTTGCAGAATATGTATTACAATTTTATGAGAATAACAGAATATGCACTAAGCAGAATATCTATTAAAAAGAATTTTAAATATCTACGTTACAGTGGAGTAAATATTAAAATATCATTTTTTATTGAACATCTTAGAATAGAAAGGTAAGAGATAATCATATCTTAGCAAGAAGAAAAGCGTTCTTAGAAATGAGAATGAAATATTTAGCATTTAAATCAAGAATTCCATTCAAATATTGAGATAAAACTGTTATTTGACCCAATTATTTAAAAAAAAGCATTGCTAACTACAAAACAGTTATAAGTCTACAAAGGAATTCTATAAACACTCAAGAAATTAAATATACATTATACATACAATTTTAAATATAAAGGGTTACTAAAATATAAATAAAACCTCTTGGAATAAAATTTGTAATTTAGTATAATAATCTTTGAATATGAAAATAAAAGTAACGACTATCGACTATACAAGAATTAAAATCAACCTAGATGTTTAATATTTTAATTTGAAATGATGATTAGAAAAGATTCAGAATAATTTTAACGAAAATAAAGCAAAATGAGATTACATATGATAAGAAAGGGGATGGAAAATATATCAAACCCGGATGTTCTTCGAAGATTAAAAAGATTTTAAAAAGTATATTTCTAGAGATATTAGGATAACAAGTCTAAATATATTAACAATAGTAGAACGAAAAAGAGTGCACGAAGGAAAAAATTGCCAACTAAAAGATAATACAATTTAAAAAAGCATCAAAAGAAGTGGTAAAAAATTTATCTCGTTGTACATAATAGAAATCAATAGATTAACAACTTGGAAAAAAACAATAAAATATAAAGGGATAATTAAAGCAAAGTTTAGATAAAAATGGGAAATTAATGAATATGAAAGTTTATAATCTAAATTTCACCAACGAATACGATAAGTTATCTGCACTCTTAAGGAAATATACAATACTTTGAAAATTTATAATAAATACATTATATGAAAATTTAAAGTAAAAACATATAGACTTTAAATAAATGTTTCAATATTAAAAAATGTAGACACAAACATGAATTCAAAAATCCCAAAATAAAGTAAATGAAATCTAAAAAGTATAATACTCAAACACAAAATAAAATATTTTGCTGATTTAAGCAAATACCGAGGCCCTGAAATCTAAAGTATATGCTCTTTAAGGATAATTTAACAATTATTTAGAAAATAATATAAAATTAATATAGGATAATAATATCTAAGAAATTCATTCTTGAAAAGTACAACTTATCATTATCTATTTATAAAATGATAGTTTATTATATTTTACAACACACAAAAATGTTCTAATAATAAAGAGAAAAAAAAATGAAATGCTGTCATAATAAATAAATTAGTCAGTAAGAAAATAAAACTAAGAGATTTTAAGAAATAATATTTTATTTTGAAATTAAAATTGAAAAGGGAGATAAATGAAATTATACGCTCATTATATTAAATAAGCAAAACTAAGTCAATGATAAATATAATTCAACAGAGAGAGAGGTGGTAAACATACACATGTATTTACAAAGGCAAAAAATACTTTAATTTATAGTTTTATAAAAATAACAAGCCATGTTCAAAACTATTTCCATATGGTTGAAGTAATAATAGAAAAAAGAGTTTCTATGTTAAATACAATTTTTTGAGGTCTGGTAACGTGCATTATTTACTAAAGAGCTGGAAATTAGTCTAAGACATTTGAATATTTTCGGTTTTTTTACCTTACCGAAGGAGTTCATATGGATCCTTATTTATTTTTGCAAATGGAAATACAAAGAAACTTCAACTTTTAGCATTCACTCTTAAACATATATGTTAAAACCTGAACGTAACCTGCCCATAATAATTTATCAGACACAATAATGTGAGAAGTATGCATTTATATTCTGTATATAGTATTTTATATATATATTATTAATATAAACTTTATATATATATATATA
>JAPDSC010082510.1:15473-31560 GCA_026290005.1 Latrodectus geometricus | reverse complement strand
ATATATATATATATATATATATATATATATATATATATATATATAAGTAAGTTCCCATTTTTATCATAAAGTAAATCAACGTATTATTTTCGATATTTCTTATAAACTATTATGTTGAATATTAAGTGTACGTGTGATGAATAGAATCATAAAAAAGGAATAATTGTAGATATTTTTTTTTTCGTTTTTAATCTAAAAGCAAATTCATGTCTTTTCATTTTAAAAAAGTTAAATAATTCACAGCAAATGAAGGCAAACCAATTAAAGTCTTGAATAGTATTTAATCTTTCAAGAGTTCATTTATTTCAAGAATGAGAAAGAATAAATTATGCTAAAAAAATTCTACATTTCTGTTTTTTAAAACAATGAGACATAATGTATAAAAACTAATTAAAACAGCAAATATTATTAACAGCATTTAAAATTTTAAAGGTTAAACAACTCTCACATGGCATGAATACAATTTCATTAATAATAAAATATAAGGAGCAACTATCAATGAATTAGTTTTATTAAAATTTAAATTCGTAATTGATTCTTGGTGAAAAATCAGTAATAGAAATTTCTACTCTGTGATTTTTAGTTTCTATGCCCATCAATATATTATTTCAGTTTCTGAGAATATTATTTCATCTAATAATTGCTTAAATATATTCCAATAACAAATATTTTGAAATCAGATACTTATTAATTTAACTAATTTTTTTTATTATTCTTTTCAAAATATTTGAAAAATTAGAAATTAGATTCATGTCTAAATAATTGTGTCCGATGATACATATTTATCATACTATCTACACTATAATTAACTAATTGTTTAATATTACTTCAGATAACTAGATTTTTGCTTAAGTAGTGGAAAATATTTAAGCATAAACACACATAATACATTTGTAGAGAAAAAATATTAAAGTAAAATAAAAAAGCCATGCGTTTAAGAATTCATGTATTTGAAATTTATGTAATCTATTATTTTGATAAATGCTGAGGAGCAGACGAATGAGTTATATCTGTTCAATATTATGTATCATTATTTCCACCTAAATAGTTTCTCAACTCGTTTTGGTTTTGACTCGATAAATCACTTGAAGCAGTGGAAAGCCATAGTACCTACTGACTACTGAAAAAGCTCCCACATGTTAACAAGATTAAAAGGAATTGATTTGAGCCCTTAACAACTGTTTCAATTAGATTCCAGATAGTTTGAAATCAAGTTATCTCTATGGCAAGAAAAGCATGCACAATTTTGAGGAATATTTATTCAATCATTCCAAGAGTAAAGGTATGATAATATAATTTTTGAAATATAATCTTTGAAAATATGCTGTTGAAAATAAACTTACGGAAATGTATATATAATAAAATAAACCTACGAGGTTATAGAGGATATTCTGGTAAGTGTGAGAAACAGTATCATACAACCAGGGGGCTGATTTCAGTCCATGTGAGATAAAAAAAATACTATTAATTAGATTAAAGAGTTTCCTACAAATTTAAAATATCCATTATTTCATGTGGTGAACATTTCTCTGTCGTTTGTTTGTGCTGATATGAATTTTCAATGAAAGCAATATTTTTCCACATCTAGATGAATAATTGAAAATGATCTTCTGCTCAATCTCATCATTGCATCCCAGTTTTATATATCGAGTGGTTAATTCCCAAAGTTAAATGAATTATGTATCCCATTGAGAGAAGATGGATTTTGTATAGTAGTAACTTCCATGATGCTGTGCACCTGTGTTAAATAAATGGATTATTTACTACATCTTGGCCTGCTGTTATAACGTGGAACAGCAGTTGATGAACTCAATTATACATACATTGTTGTTTTCAGGTTGTAGTTTTATAGGAATCATCTCTTCCATGGGACAATTTTTGACATAGTTTCAAGTAAATATTTTTGTGCCTGCACTTCTTCGAAAATAAGGTAACCAATTTTTCTATCCTAAACAATTTGCCCGTTATCAAACGTTCAAAACCACAATCAAACGTAAGGAAAGCATTTTTACTGAAATTGCTTTTCACTTAATAATACCATGAAGAGCACTTTTTGTTTTGTCAGATCATTACAACATTTGGAAAACACTTCCATGTGAACATATAATTTAGAATTTGCATAATACCTGTTTTACCTAACTCAATAGATTTTCAATGCATTTAATGCTCTAATTTTTAAATATTATTTTATAACATAGTGTCATTTTCTTGAGTCAACATTTCAATTTATTATTTTCTTCTGCTTATACAATAGTACATTACAAATGTTGTTAGTGCTTTTCTTTCTTTGTTAAAAAAATCAGTTTTGTTTCTTGAAAATATTTGTGGTTTTTGAAAAATCAATAGTTCTTTCAAACAAATATGAACATATTTAACTCCAAAAGGAGCTTCATTTCACTATTTTCATATTACAATAACAAACAATAATGGAGAAAAACTTAATTTATTTTTTGTTAGCAAGCACGTGTAAGTTCAGAAATTTTTTCAATAAAAGAAACAGTTAGATTTAGCATGCTTGAACTTAATTAAAAATAAGACAATAAAATTAGCTTAAAAAACACATGATACACACATACACAAACACACAGATATATGAAATTGCCGCTAGTTTTTCCCATAAAATGTTTTACGCTCTAAACATGAACTTAATTAAGTAATACATTTAAAAGAAATGATTTATAAGAAATAACATATAAATTGTTTTCAAAACAATATATCCACAAAAAGAAAGAATTTTTGAGTTATGTATTTTTGAATGATACAAGATATTTAATTTTATTTACTAATTAAACATTTTTGGGATTAGATTTTAAGTTTAATTGAAGTTTATATTTAAAATTTAAACAAAAAAGTGAATTTTAAATAAAATAGCATTATTTTCCATTTTATTCATAAGTTGGTAAAATTATGTGGTTGCTTTTAACCACTTTAAAAATAGATACTCATAAAATTTCCTTTCACACATTTTTTGCAATTGATGTCTTTTGTTGACTTCATATAGTTGTTTGTACGGTTGCCAGATTTGGCGCCGCATCGCTGCTCGCGTATCGCAATACTTACGCGGGCGGTGACAAGGCGCCAAGCCTGACGAACTGCTCACTTGATCTTCTTTTATCTCTTGCTGTTTTAGATATTAACATTTCATGTGAAATAACTACTTTCATTTAAAATCTCTGTAATTTCTTGTTTACAATAAAAATATTAGGATATTTATATGAAGTGAAATTTAGTGAAAGTGTATTTATCACTCACAGAGTGAAGCCATTTTTCAGAAAATTATTATATGAAAACATTATACAGTGGTTCAAAACACATTTTTAAGTGTATTCAAAGAATCAAAAGTCTAAGAAAATTTTAGCTCAATATCTTCATTGAAGCAAATTAAGACATTGTATAAATTTCTAGCTGACATTTTAAAAATAATTTATATAATTAAAAAGTAAACATATAAATTTATATATTAAAGACTATTCTTCAGACATAATTTTTAAATTATTCAAAAGGCAAATATTCACAAACATTTTAATATAAAATTTATATCGTATGAACATTTTATCAGAGAATATTTTCAAATTCTTGTCTTCTCAAATTCATTCATTCATAGTACAGTAAAGAATCATAGGATAAATATGATACTTTTAGCGATATTAAAACTTTGACCTAATAAATATTGACACATACACTAGAAGATATTACATATTTTTTTTAATTTTGTATTAAAGATTTTTATTAGGATCAAAAATTGTCTGGTGATATAAGTAATATATTTCCTGTTTGATATTCTTTTTTAAATTCTCAGTTTTTATGCCCGGATTTCATTGTATACAATATGTAAATTTTAATAAATCTGTTTTACAAGAAATATAAAAGTATTTTTGATTGATATCAGCAAAATTTGCTGTAGGAAAGAATACTTGATTTCTATAAAAAATTTAATTTTATGATTTTTCGGAACATTTTTATTCCATTGAAGTGATATTTTTATCCAAAATATTATAAAGCAAAAACATCTTCCATGCATTTTTACATTCAATTCTTTTTGAATTAAATGTTCTATCCTTTCTTCAATAACTGTATTTCATAAATATTCCTTACATCACCTAGTAACTTTTTCATCTTTTTTGAATCAAAATTATAACGAAAACTTCATTCTTTAAAAAAAAAATTAGTTATTATATTTTTAAAATATGTTAAAAAATTCTATCGAGTAGCTGCTTTTTTATTAATAAAATATTGCTCGACGAGTGCTTGAAGTGATGAATCGTTTTTTATAAATAATACTGACTGAAAACTACCCAGTTAATTTAAAATGACATAAAGATTTGGAATACGCTTTTTCTATAAATGTGAATCATGTTTTAAGTGCATTTACAAAGTAATCACAAATAAAATAAAGTAATACAGTATGAATAGAAGATTAGTAGTTAGGAAAAATTCTCTCAAATTTCAAATATATTTCTAATTCATAAATTAATTACATTAGTTATTTTACACATATCTGACCATATTTATATATTCTTTTAGGTTTACACTTATATTTTGCAAGAAATTTGTTTTATGCTTCAAATTTCTTGTTATTAAATTTTTAGGAATAATCCGAAAAAGTTAAATTTAAAAATCTTAAACTTAAAAAATAAATTATTTTCATTGAATTTTTATAACTTTTAAGATTATGTCTAACACAATTATTCTTTCAATAATAATAGTTTTTTATTTGCTTTGTAAATGATGTAATATATTCTAAAATGTTAATTATTAAGTATTCTGCTTTCAAATTCGTTTATAATTTACAATTTTCTTAGTGATAAATATATAATGTTATGTAACTTTTTTAATAAATTCAGACAAGATTATTTTAAATACAAAATGCTACCAACAATTTCTCATTTTTTTGCTTTGATTATTATATAATATATTGATTACATACACATGGGGTGTGATGTTTGTTTTTTTTATTTTTTATTTTTGATTGCACCATGAAACCAATAAAAATTTAAAATAGGTGAAACTCTAATAATAATTTTCTTATAAAAATATTTATTTCTTAATTAAGGATAAAAAATTGTTACATTAACTATTGGCTCAATATATTTTATTAAAAAGTTTACTTTTTAAAAATTCATATTACATTTTCTATAACAGAAAATTTAGTATGAATATGATTTTTAGAAATTGATAAAATA
Organism: Latrodectus geometricus; assembly: GCA_026290005.1. Classification (NCBI taxonomy): domain Eukaryota; kingdom Metazoa; phylum Arthropoda; class Arachnida; order Araneae; family Theridiidae; genus Latrodectus; species Latrodectus geometricus. Next base: position 26,377 of record JAPDSC010082510.1, on the reverse strand, counting down.
TAAATTTAGCATTATCTTCATGAGTCTACCTTGATTAAAACTTGTAATTCTACTTGATAATAAATGATAATCAACTATTTTAGATTTAATTTCTTTTTATTACTTCTATTTTTGTAACTCATCCTCTTGGTGCAGGAAAACCAACATCAAATCCAACAAACCACATAGCATTAGAGCTTTAAAACTCTTCTACGGTTCATCCAAGAACTACCTTCATTAAGTCTAAGCAATTAAGAAAGTGAGTTTGGCTAGCAATACAGAACAAAAATAAGATGAAAAAATCTTTTTTCTGTTCTGAATTTAATGTATTTCAAATGACCACTTCTGAACGTCTCCAAAGACATTTGTAAAGGCTAAGGGCCTCAGCAAAACAGGGAGGCCCGGACTCTTAGTAGTATACTTATTATGAACTGGAACGAGTTTGCCATTATTTGTTATTGATTGATTTACAAAAATTATTGTAAATAAAGTTGCCATAATTTTCTAATAGCTTTTGAAACATAGCAGAAATTACATTTTTCACATTAAGGGTTATTTATACTATCATAGCCAATTATTTAACATTATGCAATTATGCTTTTGAATATATCTTTATTAACAAAAAAGCTTTGTTTCCTAAATGAAAATATTTTTATTTATTAAATATGAATATTTATGCTTATTGATTAATGAATGAATGATACTGTAACTGAATTTTTACATTTTGAAATATAATTTAAGAATTTTTTTAAAGCATAACACAATGTCGTGTGTGCTGTTTTACCGAGAATAAAAGGGAAATAGATTGTTTCTTATAACTGGTATAAATTATTTCTGTTTCTTAGCTATAATATAATTAATGGAATCATTTATATTGGTCTCTAAATATGATGGAATCTGTCTATAATTCCGCTTTCAGTCGTGACTTATTATATTAATAGAAGTTTTAATATGTTAATGCAAATCTAATATACAAAATATTCTTATAAATTTTATTTTCTTAATTCTAGAGAAGTACAGAAAATGAGGTGGTATGAAGTAAAAAAAGCAAAATATAGTTCATTGCATATGATCATAATTTTTCACATAATGCTTATTTTAGAGACTTCTTATTTTTCTGTTGAAACTTTGTGTTGTTCAAAAATAGTTATAAAGCTATTATCATTATGTACATGCATGTAAAAATAAAAAAATGCAATTTCCTAAATTGCAGTTAAAATTAGGGCATTAATTTCAAAAGAGGTTAAAATAAAAAATTTACTCTCGGTATTATGAAGGAAAGAATTTAACATGTACTTAAAGAACTATTCCTTTCATTTCTTAAAAATATTATTATATCCTTGAATATTACCTTCACTTCTTAAAAATAATTTATAGATTTATATTATTATATTTATAATGAGTTAAAATTTTATGATATTTAATAATCAAAAAAGAAATATTGATTAAAATCTTAGAATTTGAAGTTTTAAGAATCTTTCAAACATGACTAGTATTTTGTACAAATCGTTAATTTTTCTGCAAGGATTACTCCAAATACAGTTTACAATTTGTATTACAGAATATTTGTTAGTATTGCACAATATATATTTTCATTTTAATTTAATGTATGTTTTCTTAGAAATTAATACAAAAAATATTATTGCAGTTCAATTTCATTAACTTAACGTTTACAAACTTTCACAACTCCAAATATATTTGAAGTACATTTTTTTTTTTAAATTCAAGTACTAAATCCATATTGAAAACTTTTAATTATTTACTAGAAAATAGTGTTTATTTTGAATCAAATTGATGCTTTATATAATTGATGCTTCAAAACTGCACTCACCCTGATTGTAATTTTTTCTGTTGATCTCTTCGTCTGAGTTTCATAGCTCTGTGACGGAGTGCACAGATCAATGCAAAAACAACAATTGGAAAACCAATCACGGAAGACAGGATTGGAATGACCACTGGACGAGGATCCAAAGATACTGTAAAAAAATATATTTCAAATTGCAGTCCTTTAAAAAAACATATTACGAAACATGTAAATTTATTTGGCATATAATTTTGTAAAGTGCACTAATGCAAACGAAGCATTATTAAAATGAAAAAGTTAAAATTTTTAAGATTTAACTGCATTTTAAAGTTACTATGCTAAAAAAGAACAGGCTATAAATATAATAATTAAAAAAAGTTATGCTTCCAATCTTACATTTGCTTATTAAAATTATACGTTTTATTATTTTTATTAGTTTTATATTTACATATGAGAATAGTTTTTGATTCTGCACAATAAGCAACCAAATAAATTTTACTATCTAGCACATAAGCTGTCTTCTAGAAGGAATTTTTATATATTGTTGATTGTACTTAAGTCTCACAATTAAGAAGATTAAGAAAACCTCCAAGCACCCACCACAATAGACCTTCATGCTGAAGTAAATTATTCATCTCCCATTGTTTAAAAGTAGCAAGGATTGAAAGTAATTCGAGAGTTTTAGATCACAAAGTATTGATTTATTACTCTATCATGGCGAACCTCCTATAGAAGAATATTTATCTTTTCTTTATTTTAAAAGAAACTTAATGTCACCAAATATGCTTTATCTTTTGTACATTTTTAAGCAGTTGAGTGGATAAAATACAGAAATGAAGAAGCAGATTGATGTTGTAAAAAATGTGTCACTCTACTCTACTGAATAAAATAATCATTATGAGTTTCTGTTGTAAATTCTTTTCTCTAAATTATATTTTAAAACTTATTACTACAATCGACATATTGTGACTTTTGTATAACATATTTTATTTCGTGAATACTTTTCCTATTCATGTAACAAGAAACTCAGAGTAAATATAATTTTAGCAAAATGCATTTTTCAAAAATCAAACTAAAAGGTTATTAAAAATTAGGTAATATAATTTCAGAGTTTTCTTTTGAAGTCAGCTTGTCATTCTAGTTTATTTAGCATAGCATATCTACTTATATTTTGCGTACTTGGTATAAATAAAAATAAGTGTTTTCTTAACTAAAAGTAAAGGAATTAATTTTCTTTTAATAATTGTTACTTAAATTATATTATTTATTTTATTCAAGGTAATAATGTGCCTAAATATCATTAATATTTAATGAAATGCTTATTATTAATTTTTTTTCTGAGATACGATATTCTCCTTCTTAATGAAGAAGTATTTTTCAAGACCAGCTGTTTTACAGATCTTAAAAATAAATTTTAATATATTGATTTATATTAAAGGTATAATCTTCTTTATATATAATTGACTTAACTCAAAACTTTTCAACCAAGTACGGAATGAAATAAAAAAACGGAAGTTCATTCCTGTTGTAATAAATTCAGAACATTAAATTAATAAATAGTATTGAGTGATCTAGTTATAAAATTAAATCAAATAAAAATGTTATTTTTACGTTAAATGATATAATAGTTGAATACCATGTAAGGGGTATTTATAAATTTGTCTTAAATATCTAATTTATATATAATAAGATAAGAATTATTTGAAAACCCAAAAGCATGTTAATGCTGGTATACAGATGCTAAGTTATATTTTATTTTACAATCATTTCATCTAAAAATTTAAATTTCCTGTTTCAGAGTGAAAGCTAAAGCAAAATACATATTTTGACAGAAAAGTAATTATTATCAATTTTTTTTTAAAAAATTGTTATGAATTCCGTACTATTAATAATATTGTGGTGAAGATTATTATTTAAATAATAAATTATTTTCTAAAATCTAATCTATCATCTAATGGAACAAAAGATGTTCGTTCTCTGTCGACATTTTAAATGCACTTTACAAGTAATTTCATGTGTAACAATTAAGCAAGTATTGTTTTGTAGAAAAATAAATTCATTTTTAATTATCTGTATATAAAACATTTTATTTAAAGTTACACAAAGGTATAACTAGTTCATTTAAAACTATAAATGTTTATTCCTTTCACTAAAAATGTCTCCTACGTTTAATTTAGATTATATTACAAGGAAATAATTTTAGCAAAAAAATAACTATTATTATATTTGACTAAATTAAAAAAGATACTGATAATAGTTGGATTGACTAAACACAATGGTTAATTGTTAAAATTCTCTGCCCATATTTTTCTTAATTCATGTTTTCATAATGAAAAATATTTTTAAGATAAATTTTATATTTAAAGAGCTAATGTTAATTTAATAAATTTTTAGTCTAAACTCAATAATGAAATTTAAAATATACTTTGTTACAATCAAAGTAATTTCCTTAAAATTTGTTACCATCACCATTTTTATGTTTAAGAAATTTTCTTAATTCCTTTATTTCAAATAATATTTCTCCGGAAAAGAATTAATTATGTTTTATACATTTTCAATAAAATTTTAATTTCCGAATTTTGAAAAGTGTGATAATGAGAAATCAATAATAAAAAAAAATCTATTATTACATTATATATTCAATTGAACATTTTTACGCAAAAAAATGAAAACATAAAATAAGAAATATAACCAAAAATTAGATGAATATTAAAAATTCAAAACTCCAAAATGATATTTTTTACCTTGTCAGCTACTTATAATAAAAGGATATAATGAGGTACTGAGTTTCCAATTTCTATTTATTTTATGCATTAAATATGTAGCCCTTTAGAATAATATTTATTGTGTAATTCAGTTGAAACCTTTTAAATACGTATTTAATATGTGTAGTTTTTAACATTTCATACACGAGATTAATTAAATTATTTGAAATTATTCTTAAGATTTAATTTTTAGATTTAATCTTAAGATTTTTCTATTAAGTTAATTTTTATTACCAAAACCCTCTGTTAAAATATAAACAAATAAACTTTATTAGTAATTTCTCAGTTGTAATTATATTAAATTTATCCCCTGCATTTTTTATGAATGTCTGACTTTGATTTAACTGTGCAGGAGAGTTTAAATTAGTTTTTTTTCGGCATTACATTATATATCATTATAAAACAACTAATGAATCTTCTTACTGAAAATATTATGCCATATATATTTAGTGCAATATTCAAACTAAACTTTTCGTACTGTCAATGTTACTCATAATACAAAAGTGTCAAGTGTATGCTGCTAAATAAAAATGATTTTTATTTAAATTAATCTGTATTCAATAATATAAAAACTTCACTCAAATGTTTACAAATATATTTGACAGTTTGAATGACATCATCTGTACAAAAACAGCTTTTATGCTGTTAACAATTTTATTATTAACAAGTGTACAGTTTTTTTATAACAATTTTTTGTTTTGTACAATTTCTTTTTTTAAACCAATATTGATAAAAGTATTTTACTTTGTTATTTGCAACCCAAACCAATAAAAAGCTATAAACCAATAAAAGTCATACATATAATACATAGTTTTCCTATGCTTGAATAAACTCTTTCTTTGATATAATCTATTTTGTAATGTCACGATGAAAATTCGCACCTCATAAATTCAAAATTAGTTTCTGAAAATTGATATACTTATATAAATATCGATTATTTGAGGTGATTAATCTGTTTACAAAGCCAATGAAGTACGCCAACACCCAACTAAATCAACACAATAGGAAGAGTGACATCTAACACTCTAATGATAATTGGAGATCATTACGCTATACATCGCTTTAATTAAGTTTATCTCTCGTCCTGTCCTATCCAATCCTCTCGAATAGAGTGGCAATCTGTATAAATCGGTCTTCATCAGGGAGAACAGAATGATGGATCCTGCTCAGCATGAACAAAGCTAATCAGATTTTTCAGAAGAGGTTTTGTTCAGTCGTTACCAAAAATACCAGAAATTAAGAGATGTAAAAATGCATTTATAGAGATAAAGTACATTTTATGAGTCATACTTTTGAAACATACTAAACATAAATTTGAAATTTTCTAAATTAATTTAAATTTTTAAATCAATTGTAAATTGGGATATGATTATCAATCTAAAATATTTCCAGTTAGTTTTATTGGAGAGTTGAGAGCATATATATATATATATATATATATATATATATATATATATATATATAAACTTCTAGTTTTCCTGAAGTCATTTAGCAGTTTGAGATTTGTATGTCTCTTTCTCTCTGGTGTGTTCTGTTTCATAGAAATAGGATATATATTATTGACCATTAACAAACTTTAATCAAGATAGAGGGACATAGTTCTTGTGAATTTTAAGCAACAAGAAGACTTAGTGATTTATAACAGATTAACTGATCAATGCATTTATGTAAATTTAGACAATCAACAATGTGCTTAAGTGAAGAAATCGTCCTGAACGTTCCTTCTCCGCAAACTGCATTCGAATTTTGGAACTTAATGAAACGTTTCTGTGATATTTCATCGAAAAAAGTATTTATTGCACACTTTTAGTTTTTACATCAAATCTTAGCTTAGCGTGTTTTATCTTTGCAAACTCTAAAATGCAAGCTATGATTTAAAAAAATGGATTCCCTTGAAAAAAATTTATATATTTCTATAATATTTGTAATGACTTGGAATTTCAACACCCTGTGTACGTAACTGTTTATTCTTGCATTATATAATAGAGAGAAATACCTTCAAAGATTGATCAGTGTCAAATCTGGACGAGATATGTATTTTCAGAAGAATACCAGTAATACTTACAATATAATGTGATAGTAGAATCTCTGCAATAAAACACAATACCAAAGACTATTAGATAACTTCAAATTATCATCAGCAATAAATATAGGAAGTACCATTGAATAAAAGTTTTAATCCTTGAATATATCTCTCATTTGCAATAATGGTAGCTTAAACAGTATCCGTTTGATTTCCAATTTGTTAAACCTCTAAGTCATAAGTCCTATGAAATGTTTTCAATTCTGCAGGAAAATACAAAATCAAAGTTTCCAGTATTTTAAGAGTTTCGTACGAGATAAAAAATGAAGAACTTTAGTAAATGAAGAATGCCGCGGAGACGCATGAGAAAATAGATAAGCCAGTTTGAGAGGGGCTCTTATCCTCTGCTTGAAAAGACTGATCTAAAAGGCTCATCGACGCACCATGTTGATAGCCATTTTGAACGTTTGGAATGAACCGCCAAAACATGTTGGGGGCAGTGGACGCGAGATCGTACCCATGTGTAGTGTAACGAGTTTAGGGCGACCAGGAAAACAACGAGAAGAGAGGATTAAAAGATCTTGCGGCAAGCACTTGTGGATCCTGAACTGATTCGTTCCACGATAAAAGTAGATGTAGGGGTACCAATTGTAACACAAACCATTTCCTGAAGCCTTGCGGAAGCAAAGCCACGATCCAAGCGCACAACTCGTGTATTGCCTTTAACACGGCAACTATCGGCTATTCCGTTTACAGTGGTGCCTATCCCAAATGACGTGGAATGGATTTGCCCTGGAGAACGGAAGACTTCTACTTACACTGACATGCAAGACATTGCCCACTCAGCAGGCTTAATGATCAGGGGGACAATAGTCTATGATATCCGGTCCATTCTAGTAGAAGTAAGAAGAACCTTAATGGGCCATCGTTACTTTGAAGACATTTTTCAAACTCACATGGGACCTTTCCTTTAATAGTCTTCTAGGGAAATTTTTCCAGCAAGATAATGCTGTCCCTTCTTACAGCTAGAATTCTTCTATGTCCAACCTGCTCCTCTCGCTTGATATCATAGACCATGTTTGGAACCAGCTGAAATGCCAGATGCCGTCCTGTCACTGTGTATATGATTTGAAGATTGTTGTTCAAGATATAAGATCATCTGTTTCAGGACAACATCAGAGGTCTAATTATACGATGCTGGACCATTGGTGACATGTATTCCAGAAGGAGGTTGTCCGACGTGGTATTGAAGTTGCACTGTATTTGTCTGATTCTACACACTGTATTTGTTTAATTGTCTTTGTTTTGGGGTCAAATGAATCTCTCATCTATAACATTATGTGTATTAAGTTTCATTTCTATTCCATGCTCCCTTCTTTTTGCTTTATTTTAAATATTCTTGCGTGTAGTTACTATAACCCATCACAAACCACTGTATTCCTTAAATAAAAGAGTATACTATGCTAATGTTAAATGATAGCAAAGTTATTTAAGAGTACCATCACCAAGATAAATATTAAATAAATAACATTTTACATTTGATATGGACATAAGAAAAAGCATCTAAAATATGCTAATGATTATTATAAGACATTAATTAATTTGTATATTTCTAAAAATTCCTTACATATTTGACCAAATACTCGATTATCTCTTGTACGCAATTTCAATTTAGAATAATTTCATTGATATTTCATATAAACAAAGAAAAATATAATCTAAATCATTTTTTTTTGGAAACGTAAATATTTAGAATCTGTATTGCAATATAAATTTTGAAAAATATAAAAACCATTGAAAATTAAATAATGAAGAATACTAATATATTTAAATTAACAAAATGCTGCAAAAAATATTTAAGAAAATATTTATGTATACTATGTACTAGTTACAATATGTCACAGATGATATCATTTTAAAGACTCTAGTTAAATAGGTCAAACAATTAATTGTGAGTTGCAGCCTATAGCTCAACAACAGCAAAACTCAAAATCGGTATTGTCATAATAAATTGAGAAACATACTAGTTACCAGAATTATTTGTATAACATAGATTCATTATCAAGAATAAGATAATGCAAACTTAATTTTAACATGACCATTGAAGGACATAAGACCAATATGTTTCAGCAAGTAATTTAATTTAAGCTATCTATTACTCCAGTAGTATTATTGTTCAACATACGTGTACACAAGACTTACTTTTGAATAAGTTATATTTTAACCGATCACAATATATGTTGCTATGAACTGTTCAGCTTTAGACATTTTCATGCAATGTAATAATCACATAGGAATGAATATTTACAATATTAAATATAATCTTCGTAAAAAATATTTGATTTATATATTATCTTCATGGTATGCAAAATTGAGTATAAGTTCATTTCTGAAATTCTAAACAATATTCAAATATCATAAAATAATTTAAAAAGTTAATTAATTATTAAAAATAGTTAAAAATTTTAACTTATGATATAGTTAAATGATTTCTATGTTTTAATTATTTCAAATTTATCATAAATTATGTATAGGAAATTATGGAATTATTTGTGTTTTTATTGTTTCTAAATCATATCAAAAGAAATTTATGATAAAGTGAGTTAGTTTTGAATTCCTAAAAAACACAAATCACTTTTTTCTATATGTAAAATATATTTACAGCAAAAATTTCCCTTATTAGATTAAGAGCTAATTTTATATATTGAAGATGAAGACTAAAATATATATATTTATCAAAACTTTGATGGTATACTTTAAACCTATCACATTTAAAGAATAAAAATACATAATACATTACAAAATTTTTTTAATTCAGAATATTTTTATGGTGAAGATACTTTGTTCAATTTTCATTGATATAGCTTGTAACAAACACATAATTTATGATGAGATTTAGTTTTTTGATTCTAATAAAAATATTCCTTAAAAACCTTTTTGAGATAATTTCACTTCCTTAATTTTGCGTGAGATTAATTTCTATATGTTGTAAATTATTCTCGAAATCAACTAGGAACAAGTTTTCACAATGATTCTCAATTTAAAATTGAATGTATAAAATTTTTATTGGGAATATAGTTAAAATTATTTATAAAATTTTTATGACGTTTAAATGACGTTAACTGGGTTACAACAAGGACTCATAAATGTTTTAATTAGAGGTTTCTTTCTTAAGAAATTTTAATTTTTATGATTTTAGGTTTCAAGTATTTATAGGATTTTTTTTTATATTTTAGAAAAAAGATTGAAAAATAAACATATTAATCAAAATAATTTTGATTACCTTTATTAAATCAGAAAAATAATCATATAATAAGTAATATAATAATAAGTATTCAAACATGTAGTATATAGTCTTAAAACTTGAGAAAACAATATATTACTTTCTGCTCATCCAAAAATTAATATCAGGAGAAGAAAAATGGGGAGATGCGATCAACGAAATGAGGAAATCCATATATTTGCTGAAACAACGCACCTATTTCCTGTCTCTCGTTTGTCTCAAGAGAATTCCTTCCACTCATAAGTCCAAATCCCTCAGAGAGTCAGACTTATGAATCCCTAGGGAAGTCATCTCTCTTTCCTTGAGAAAGGAGTAACATAAGCCTGTTAGAACATATAGGAGTGATCACCTCCAACTTCCGGAGACTTAGACAACGTGAGCCTTTCGCTCCAGGTTTCATCTAAGATTTCTCCCTCAACTTGCTTTTTAAGGGCAGAAAAGAGAAGATTCAACCACTGATCCGATTTTACGGGGTAAAAGTTTTGAGGAACTTTCTTTTCCAGCACTGTTTAGTGCCAGAAGGAACGGAGACAGTATTTTTCTTCAATTTTTTCTTCGAATATAATACAACAGGCAGGTTTAAATTCTTTAGCTTTTCTTTCTGAATAAGAAAATGTGATATTATTCTCTGATTGGATTCAAACTTCTTGAATCAAAAAGACATACTTCGATGACGAATATATTTTATATAATAACTAACCTGAAAACTAAATAATTTAAATTTTTTAAATAAGATGACTTGCTGAGAGACATGAATAATATCAGAATGCAAGAAAGGGAATACCATTAAACATTCTCAATTCCTAATATGAATCAGTCATGAATAAAACATTAAGACAGATGTGAAATATCAAAATTTGACATTAAATTTTTAAATAATGAAGACAAATATTATTTTTAAATCTGTTTTGAATTTAATGGAAAAAATGCTCAATATTTAAATTATATTGCATTTTTTTAAATCAAATAAAAACATAATTTTTCCATGTAAATATGTAAATTAACGAAGATATATATATATATATATATATATATATATATATATATATA
>JAPDSC010082510.1:0-15373 GCA_026290005.1 Latrodectus geometricus | reverse complement strand
TCTAATAATAATGATAGTCCTGAGAATAAGCATTTAATAACTGCATTCATAAAATAGAAACTATCTTTAAATGCTGAAAATATTTTACTAACTAAAATATCAAAAATGAGACTTGATTACGTTAAAAGTTCCAAATATTTTATTACAAAATTAGAAATTTGCATAATATATGCTTTATTATTTTATTTAATACTAAAAAATAATAACATTGGCTAGTACTTTATTGAATGAGATCTAGCAATAATTGATAGCTTTTTTTCTTGAAATGGCATAAATAATTTCACTTATAATTTATTTTGATGAAAACAAAATATGCATAGTTATAAGAAGTAAATTATAATTTGAAATATTTTAATGTTATTTAAAAAAATATTTTTGGAAGAGATTTTCAGGAAATTATGAAAATATGAATATAGCTTTTTAAACAAGTAATTAATGTGAAGGAGAAAATGGTTTTTAAACACAGGTGGTTTACTACTTTACTTAAATGAAATAAACTAAACCATTATACATTTATATATATAAAGCTACGAACGAAAAGCATTTGATTGCACATCTTGATTATAAAGAAAATAAATGCCACAAATAGTGTCTATTGTACAAAAATGTGATTTCTCAGACAAAAATTAATTTCTATGGTTTATATCTGAGTGAAAAATCGATTAATAAAACTAATTAGACATTAGGGTATTCTTTTTTCACTTATAGAAAGAGTTTTCAAACTTTTTAATTGTTTCTAGATTGATGAAATAATACAGGTCGGGAGAACACATAGGTCGACCTATTTCGTAAAGAGAGTTTGCTCTACACGATTTAGCTTAACATGATTAATAATGAGAATGAATCTATTCCGAGTATACAATGTAAAAGGTTATAATATGATTTTTAGTATTTATTCCTTTATATAATGACCAGATTGATTTGGCTATTGATGGAGATACTAATCCAAGTTTATTACTTTGCATCCACCTAATAAGATATTAATTTTCATAAAAACAGTGTATTATTTCGGTACTAAGTTCTTTCAAAATGAGAATTACTGTCAATTTACTTTTAATTTATATTAAGAAAAAAATTATCAATCACATGAATCGTCAACGTGGAAAGAGTGCGTTGCTAGATTCGTCTTGTATCTTATGAGATTATATTAGGCTCAAATTCTCTAGCAATTCTGAGCTCCCGTAGCAACGAAACACTCGGCACACATCTACGAACATGCAGCCCATGTGGTGAAATTAGGTTTAAGCAATTTGAATTGAAATTCTGTCATCATGAGCTCTTTGAAGGCGGTACTGTAAAATGTAGTTCATTGTAATATTTCTTCTAATTGTTGGTTTACTGATACTTCTTTTCATTTTTCCGACTTAGAGACATTTTTGAGTCAGCCTAACATTTTTCGTAAAATAATTTCCATAATTTGAAAATGGCAAAACTCTTATTATTTCCTCTGAAAAAGATTGTATTTGATCCGTCACTGAATGACTTTTGGCTCTTAAGATTACATGTTCAACTAAGTCAAAACTTGCTGAGACTATATATATATCCACTGTTAGAAAACATTCAGAGGTATTTAGTATTTTTAATCCACTTCTTCAGATTTACTGATATCGGTCTCGTAATCACAAATTTAAATGTATTATAACTTTTCTTTTTAACTCCTTCCATTTCATTTTCATTTAGGAAAAGTGATGCAATTGCCAATTATGTAGTTGCTTCGTATTGAAATGATAAAATTTGTAATTGTTTTCAAAATTTTACTCCAGTGTGTCAGTGTAAAGATAAATTTGTCTTAATTTTTGGGATGTGATTAAAATATTTGAACTATATTTTTTTTCTTACAGATACATTTTAAATTAAGCATTGCATAGTCAGAAAAGGATAAATTTGAGTTAAATGTATATCTGAAAATAAGAACAAGCCTGAAGGACCCTAATTTTGTAGTTAAAGTGAAAATGACTTATTACATGATAAAAATAATTCATGTTAAAATTTAATGAGTAAAAAATAACAATGTAAACGATATTTTTTTATGAAATCTAAGAATTAAAATTTCAACATGTTCACGTTTTTTTTAATGAATGAGAAGCATATTTTTATTATATTTGCGGGACAACAAAATATTAAGTATTTATATTAACCTAAAACGAGTTTATTTATTTATTTTGGTATCTGTATGATCAAATACAAAATAAATAAATTAAAAATAATCGGTTATTTTACATGCATCCTTTTAAATTATCTCAAAAATATGATAAATGATTTTGAACCACAGTAAATTTTTGAGCTTGAGATCTTATCTTTTATTAAGAATAAAGTACTAAAACTTTTACTTAAAACATGTAAATTTACATAAGCACGCACACTCCCTCTCTCGATAATTTTAAACAATGACGCTTATTTAAGTTAAATTAATATTTATAATCATTACAGAAAAACATACAGTTCTAAATTTTTGACATTAAACATTCCTTTTAATGTGAAAAATTATGAATCCAAATTATATAAATTTTTATTAAAAGTGAAAAATGATGCATGGAAAATTTTCAAACACATGAAAGTTGCTGAACAATATACATGAAACATGTAAATCTGTAAATTGTAAATTCCACATTTGAAAAAAAAATGATATTCTATCTGTGATATTCATATATATATATATGATTTCATTAATACTTATTGATGCCATTAATATTGCACGAAAAAAAATATTTCTAGATATTGTATTTTCGTTAACAATTGGGTAAAAAAAATAATGTGGATTTAAAAACAATCTTACTAATTAAAATTTATTTAATTTTAGTTTAATATTTTTAGTTTGGCATATAATTATTGTTATTCATAATTTATTTTCTTAAATTTCTTTAAATTATTGCCAATAACTTAATTAAATATTGTTATTGAGAATTCAATTTAACGTCACATAGTCTGAATTAATTTAATATAAAATAAAAACAAATTTTTAGAATAGCCTAACAACTTACTATCCAAATGATTTAGTAATTGCCACACAAATCGAACTCCATCAAATACTTACGGCACAACACAGAGTAATTACCTTATGTAACTGTTGGAAACAACAGATTGTAAATGACATGAGAGAGACTGTAATGGGGATAAATAGATGCAGTCACTGGCACATAATGATAAGCGATGTGGTGGAATCTGTTTGCAAATTTTAAGTCCAGAGACAAGAGAAAACTATATAATAAGCATTTACTAATAATGATAATATATTGTTATGTAATAGCTTAAATATATTTCCATTGATTTTCTCTGATACAATTGTGATTTGCACTTGATAAATAAAATAAGCTCATAAGTTGAACTTGAGATATTATTCTGTTTTATATACGCTTCTTAGCTCATTTTTGATGAATTTAACGTTTTAAAAATATTAATGAGAAAATAATATTGATAATATTAATAATCACTATTGACAATAAAGACCTGCAATGTCTTGAAATATTATATTAACCCAACTAAAGGATAAATATAAATAAAATAACTATTTATCTAGTCATTAATGCTATCAAATATTAAGTTACAACATTTATTCAACTTTCTTTCACTTCTAAGAAAATAATTTTGAAAAATCAGTTTTATATTATTTCATTGTAAATATTATTTAAAAGCATATTTTTAAGAAAATCACTATCTTCAAGAATATTGATTTCGTATTATTTTAAAAGTTACTTTTTAATGGCACAGAAATATAAAGTTCAATTTATATCCGAGTTTGAAAATCTTTTCAAAATGCTATAATTCAGGAGTTTGTAACATTTCAGTCATTATTAGCATATGTATCAGAGATACAGAAAAAAATGAAACAATATGATTAAAGCTACATCTATTAAGTCAGCCAATTAAATTTGGTTACACATGTATATTGAAAATTTAAATGCAACTTGATTAGTTCAATGTCATTGAAGTGACCTTTTCATTTTAATCAAGAATAAATTTTGATTCCACATCAATACTACGGAGTTAAACTATTGAGTTCATTTGAACATTTTAAGTAAGTATATATGATACTTATTGATTGAAAATACAATTTTATGACTCTGAAAACGTGTTAGTGGATAAGAAAAGTAAAAAATAAAATTTAAAGTTAAAAAGAAGAATAAATTTTAAATACCAATAGGAAGAAACCGTATATTGTTGAATTTCAAACAATTTGCTTAAAAAATTAAAAAAAATAAACATTCTAAAATATATTTCATATATTGTTTTGTATTATATGTTAACAGTATCATGGAATCAAAGCTATACCCTTATTCTGTAAAATTCAATCTTGCATGCTTTATGACTTAATAATAGTCACTGGATCAAAATCACAATCGATTTTAATTATTGAATTAGCCATGTGCTGATCTGACTTTGAAAATTCACTAAAGATATTTTTCTCAGAAACTTAGAATTTTCAAAAATCACATTTACTTTATCAAGTTTTGTTATTTATATGATATATCTGTATAACTCCGAGTAAAATATTTAATTTGTATTGAAAGAGAAATGAGTTCATAATGTTAGTTCATTTTAAATTGGCATTTTTTATGGTAACTATACAAATTTCATATCATTTTCTTTTTGTGAAATATATATTACTTATTTAGTAAATTATCATAAGAAATTTATTCTACGCAGGAAAAGGACAAACTAGAAACAAATATTAGTACTTTATGCTTCAATTAAAATCATTTTGTTATTTCTATACGGTAGAATTTTTGAATAAATTTATTATACAATTTATTTTAAATAAATTATGCGTTACTTTATAACTCAGTTTAATTTAGTAATAAGTGAAAGTATTTTACTGAAACTGTGTGTACTCATAAAAGAATCTTTATAAGAGACTGAAGTTGTTCTTTTTTTGATTATGAATATTCATTAATGCATTCATTATCAGAAAACTCATACTATTAAATGCAACAAAATTCACCTATACAAAACCTTATATCATTATTTAATGTAGAAGGTATTGGATAGTGATTAATAATATTAAAGTAGATAATGGATATTAATATAAATATTTAAAACTGTGAAAGAGGGGTAAATACGTATGTATTAGAATTTTGTAACTTCTTAGAATACAAACTAATTTTAATGACGTACTTAATTAAAGTATTATTAATTTGTGAATAACTTTATTTTTAATCAAATATGTTAGCGATAATTGTTTAGATGTTAATACTGGAATTCAACCTACCAAGTATTTTGATAAATTAATCTCATCTGCAATTATTGTTTTTGACATGTTTTGGAATTTCATTCATTATCTCATTTTAATAAATCATATACTTTACATTAGTGCTTTACATATCATACTTATGTCAAAATGTAGGAACGAAGCAGATGTTTATTTTTACTAGGTGATTTCAAATTCTGCTTAGAATAATGAAAATATTAGTTATGTGAAATCCTTGTAATCAAGGACAGTAGTCTGCTATGTGTAGGATTACAGATGATTGTAAAATTAATACAGTTAAAATATTTTAGGAAATTGGAAGATCATATATTATTTTTCTTTCACGTATTTTATTTAAGAATCTTTTAAGGTAATTGTTTTTGAGACTGGAATATAAAAGACATATAAATGTCTAATGATAAGCAATTGTAATAATACTAATTGTTAAACTGATAGTTATAGATTGTGTAATAAAATAATCAGTTTTCTTGATTTCGATTTTTACTGTAAATTAAAGATCTAATTTTTAACTAGATGTTATGATTTTTTCATCCACTACATATTCTGATTTCTTGGAATAGATTCATTAATTTAATTTAAAAATACAATAGTTCATACTTTTAAATGAAATTTTGTAACTGAAGATTTTTAAAAAATTTTGTATTTATTCATGATAGTAAGGCAATATAGGGGAATAATATATTTGTTAGCAACATATTGTTCTGACTATTATGTATTTGTTAAGATAGCAAATTAGTGTTAAATTGTAATTTTTGAAGAATATCTATTAATAATTTCATGAGAAAATCAGATTCATTTGTAAAAAAAAATATTATTGAAAATTTTTATTAGAATTAGGAGAAAGAAATATATTTTTTGTTACTTAAGATTAGAAATATTGTTGATTTATGTCTCTCAAACAGTGTTTCATATAACGTATGAATAATGTTTTAAATGTGATATAAGTAAATGTATTATGCGTTGAGAGAAAAACTGTAAGCTCAACGATGATGATGAATAATTAGATGAGTTACTGTATTTTTAACTTATTCATTAATGAGTTGGAACAGATTTAAATTTATATTTTAAAGACACTTTAAGATAAGACACATATAACCAATTTTACGAGTTACTTTAAGATTCTGCCAGTAATTAACTTAAGAATAACTAATTTTATAATCACAAAGATGCATAAATTAAAAAGCTTTTGCGTAATCACATTTATGTTAATTACTAAGGAAATTTATTACAGCAATTCGATAAGACAAAAATCAGACTTAACATTTTGCACAAAATGAATTTCTGCTCTAGAAATAAATAAATGTAACATGGATAAAGCAATTGAAACTCAATGCATATATTATTTATGAGTATGTTTTGTTAAAACATCACTAAAATACGCACAAAAAATCTTTTTTTATATTAACAGCATGATAAATCAAATTATTTGATTTGTAAATCACTTTGGAATTAGTATAATATGGATGTAAAATGTTAATTTATTCCATCATTTTAGATTTGATATTATTGATAAAATAATTTAAATATCCTTTATATTACTAGCTGCTTAATTTATACTCATTTAAGAATACCATTACGCAAAAGAAGTTACAATTAATATTCATTTTTATTCTTTCTTTTTCTGTAACATGCGACAATCTATATCTACATCTATCCATCTATTCTGACAATGCATAGCATTTCAGAAAGCTAAAGTGTCTTGTTCACAAAAAAAATATTGCATACTAACTTTGAAATGTTCTTCATACCAGGCTGAATAAAATGATGAGTAATTAATTTCACCATGGATGTTACGCTAATGAAGGCAAGATTATGCAAAGAGATAAATAAATGGATACTTAATGCCTTTTCAAATGAATTGGCAGATGGGTGTGGTTGAAATATTAAAATATATGAAATTTTCCTTATTGGAAATTTTAAGTGTTTGAAGTTTAACATTAGAATTGGCTTCAGTTAAAATTTATTACAGCTGTGGCTCTGATTCTTCAGCTTTGGTGGTCTCCTAAAATGAACTATTTCCAAATATTTGATACCAATGTTTCAGGGAAAAGTATCTGCCATTGAGCTATGAAAGCTTTCGATATGATACACTCTTAGTGTAAAAAGAGAATAAAGCTTAATAGTAACATAGAAAAATATGAGAATGCAAGTAGATGATACAGATTTGCAAGCTAGTTAATTCATTAACAGTAAATTGTGTTATCTACATATTCCTCAAATATGATATACAGGATAATTATTTTAATGGGCTATATACATTTTCTTTAATTTTTAGTTGGATTCATAGGCATAAATTATTGTATTGTTTTTCATATGTGTTAAAATTTTGTTACATAAAAAGCATTTATTAAAAATAGTATCTACATTTGCTCTACTATTTTTTATAAATGCTTTTTATAAAATAAAAGTTCAATGAATAGAAGCTTCATGATTATTTTAAACTTTTTTATTATATGTATTTTATAACTGCTTGAAATTTGATTACATATATCTGTAGTTATCCCTATAGATTCAAATCTGGTTAAAGTAATAAATTAAGCAATCTATCTTCATAAATCGAGTGAATCTCCTGTAAAACTCCTCAAAAAATGTTTCGATACTCATGAAAAAACTGATTTAAAATTCTGAATATACTAAATGAGATTCTTTCACAGTTATAAATTTGAAAATTAAGAATTTAGCTTTTTAGTAAAGTCTGGATGAATTCGCAGAAAAATTTTAATATTATTAAACTTTTTCTGTTTATTACAAAATTATATCTCAAGGGGAATTAATTTTAGAAACTCTTCAATTCAATTTAAAGAAGTTTAAAGAAATGCTTTAAGGTTAGTTCTTTTGAATAAAAAACCTTTTAGTCTCATAAGATACTAATTTTTAAGTGCTTAATGTAATCGTACAAAAAAGATGGAACTACAATTTAAAAATCAAGAATTATCTAAGAAGTAAGTATAAATTTTCCTCTGAATTAAAACTCTTAATAAAGAACAGAGATTGCATATTGAAAAAAAATAATTATATTTTAATGTTCGAAGAGGAATATAATTTGCTAAGTTTTTATTAATATTACATATGAAATATAAAGAGTAAAATAATTTTTAAATGTATAAAAATTTTAATGCACCCAGACATATACATAAACGTATATAACGCTGAAAGAAATCTTTCAAAAATTCCAAGTTAAATTTTTATGGGTAAGTTATGTAATTTTCCTTAAAAAGCATTATTCAAATTATTTGAATAAATTAAAAAAAATTAATTTAATTATATTCAAGTTGATAACAACATTACAAAACTTTATTTCATTGAAATGCACATATAGATATAATATTACTTAGCTTGTTTTTATTAAAATTTCAAATTCATATAATAAAATTTTAATATTTCAATAATTAACTCATTTGATTGGAAGAATGTAATACCCTATTATAAACGTAATTAATAAAAACAAATACTCTCTTATTAAATTCATATTCATGCTATAGAAGTTTCCTTTTGACAAAGAAACGTTTTATCCTTTTTGAGAAATCACTCATAATTGTTGAACAAAAATAGATTGTTTGGATTTTATCTTGATTATCTGATACAATAAAAATACTTTATTATTTAAAAAATAGATTTGAATTTATTATAGATCAAAAGTAACTTAATTTCAGTTGCTTAATTTTACATATAAAAATTAAAATTAAATAATTGTAAAAATATTTTTCTTGATTTAAATATAATGTTGATAGTTAAATAAAATTATAAAACAGCGAATTGGCTTTCTTTATATATTTATGTATTCATTTTCCAAATAAACATATTTTGTTCATCTGTAATTACGTGAAAATAGTATACAAAAATAGGATCATTTATATATTTATAGAAAAATAAACCATGAATATTTATGATTAATTTAAAAATACACAATTCATATTCAAACTTGGACAATTGCAGTATTTTTGTCTGTATGAGATATACAAAACATGACAATTAAAACATTCAGCCAATATCATATATATTTCATATGTAATTTACAAATATATGTTTATGAATATAAATTTTATTGTAAATTGATAAAATTTTCACCATAATTTTATTTTTTCAAATTATTTAATACTCCAATAAAAGTGAAAACTTATTAAATTCACTGAAACAAGTATAGTTGGAAAATATTCTTAATTAATTAGATCATTCCATGTTTAAATGTAACATAATGAATGTGTATTTTTTAGGCGAAGCTTTTGAAATTATCATGCGCGAAGGAACAAATTATGCATTATTAGACTCTGTAGAACAGGCATTTTTCAAATCCTTTAGTGGCATGATGAGAAAGCAGTTATTGAAATTCTTTTTCTTCCCTTTGTTTTCGAGAGTCTTGTTTCGAAAGCTGCATTTACATATCTGATGTATATTTTCTAATGAGTCAGTTTTTAATCCTAAGAAGCAGTTAATAAAATTGCCCCATAGCTCCATGAAGCATGTTGAGACATATTAAAAATACTGAAATAGAATGAATCAATCTAATGACTGAAAGGAATTTCCATTTGATAAATGTATATATATATATATATATATATATATATATATATATATATGCTTCATATTCTGCTCTAATGGAGGAAATATTTTAAAATTACTAAAGAGAAGTAAAATATATCTAAACATAATATTTTTTATTCATTGTATTTAGATGTTAAAATAACAAAAAGTTTTGTAGAGCTCATTACGTAAAAAAAAACATTTTCTAAAACATAATAATATTTTCGTTTATAAGAATCTTTATATTTTTGTTATACGCAATGTTCTACTCATTATAACACTGTGCATTATAGTTTTAAAATATATTTTTATAGAAAAACCTGGCAATTTTGATGTATTTTTTATCAATTGATGTTAAGGTGAATTAAATAAATCTTCAATGTACTTTAAAGTTTTTAAAATATACAAGCCTACTTGAAAAATGAGATAATTATAAAAAAATCATTTTTATACTTTAAGTCAAATATAGGGTTTTACATTCAAAAAGAAATATTTTACACTAATTACATAAATAGCTAATATTTATTTAATTCGATTATCACAAAAATGTTATATTATTTATGCATATTTTATTTTTAATGAGAATAAAATGTTTTTTGTATCCTAAATTTTACGAAACTTATAGAAAAGGCAATTTATTCATTTAAATATTTGAATTAAGTTATCAAATGTTGTCACATTTGTAGCAACTTACAAAATTTAATTTTTTGCACTAACACTAATTGTTGAAAATAATTCCTTTAACAATTGGGAAAACTTTTAAAAACACACGTCTTGTGAAATTTTTAATTAAGTTTAAATATTTTCTAAGAAAATATCAAATATTTTTTAAAAGAACATAAAAAATATTCCACGCAGTACAAACAATCAAGTTAAGCCAATGCTCTGAAGATTGAATAAAATTTTTATTTTCGCTTGATTTTATTTCTTTAATTTATATTTAGATACAACCATTTAATGTCATATATCATGAGATAATTCAGAAATATTTATATGAAATTATATAAAATACAACAACTTTAAGGCCTTACAAATAATTTGCATATCAATTAAATTTTATAAAAACTTTAAAGATAATAACGATTACTTGTTAACTATGGAAATTTTATTAAAGTAATATAAAGTGAAATTAAATTACATACTGAAAATAGAAAAAAATAATCTGAAGTAGATGATACAAACATCATCTAATGATTAAATTTTATTACCCTAATTCATGTTTTCATTAATGATGGATTCATAAAAAGAGAGTTAATGAAACAATATAAAGGCTTTTCTATTATAAATTGCTCAAATTCAAAAGAATTTTATTATAATACTTTACAATAGATATTGCTTGTTTACAAATTAAATTCTCAAATTATAAAAAAATGTATATAATTTTAATAAAATTAAAAGATTTAAGTAAAGGAAGATTTTATTATTAAAATAGTAGTTTTAGTGAATGTACTTAAGTATTTTCGATATTATTACATCCTTGACAGGCCAGGATAATCTTCAGTATCATATTCTTTAAAATTTAAAAATTAGAACACATTAAAAAAAATTCAAAACATTAAAAAATTTGATTTTTTAAAAAAATTTTTAAAAATTACATTTTATTATTACCGAGATTTAGGAAAGAATTGAGCTCTTATTTTTGGAAGAAATCGTGGGTCCGATCTTAGTCATTCTTGAACACGGTGATCACACTGTATTTTTATTTTTTGCAACCACATCTGTCAGAGTGGCTGGTTGGGAGATTTTGAAGTTTCCTCGATTCCGTGAATATGGTTTACTATCGATAAATAGTCCATTCAGAAGTTAGAAACACGTGGTGGGCCTTAAGAGACTTACAACTATATTAGATTGTTAATTTCACCAGCACGCTATTACACATTTTATATGTGATACGTTGTTAAATTGAGTTCATAAAGGAAGTTTTATAAAACAGTGATAACAAACTCGTTTTTAGTTGGTGGGTAACAACAGAATTCGGATATTTTGTTTATATTTTTGCTATGGATATTCAATGGGTGCGGTCGTATGCTCAAATGATTTCCTAGCTTTCTTCTTTATGATGCCTGAAAGAGTCTTAATTATAAATATTCGCTCTAAATACAGAAATTCTAAGACGCAAAAAGTGATGAATATTAAAAGATTCATTGCAATGGATTACAAAACGATTTATTACTTCATTGAAAAAATGAAATTAAAGTATTAAATAAAAGAGACAAAATTAAAAAAATATTAATTATATTATTAAAAATAATATCAATTTCTTGTCAATAACCTCACATAATTTCCTTACGTAAATTTTACTTTATATTAAATAATATAATGAATGAATAATTTATCCATATTGAAATGCTTACAAATGAAAAAATACAAGATTCAAATTGGAGTAAAAACAACCTATATTTAATCTGTTATACTGAATGTAACAATTCATATTGAAATATTCCCTAAGGACGACAGATATTTCTAATTTTGTGTTCATATTTGGAAGAGGAATTTTAAAATAATTGCTTTTTGGAAGAAGGAATATTTTTTGTAGTAAAATACTGCTTTGACATTCTGTAGAAATGTAGATTTGATGATGATTTTTAATAGTTAAACAATTGTATATAAATTAAAGACTTGGTTAAATTTGGGCTTTTGTGATTTTAAATTTGTGAATTACTGTCTTTTTTTAGAAAGATTACAGGTCAAATTTCTAATTTTACAACTTGTTTAGTCTATTAAATAATGGTTTAGTTTAATATTTATTAAAAAAGAAAAAAACCCTTTTCTAAACTTTTAACCTATTTATTAAGAATACGTAATATATTTCTTATAATATCATGATGTTTTTGATTCTTTGAATTAACGTAAAAAGTAAAGCTTAACTAATATTTATTAAATTTATTATACTTTATCTATAATAATAATTAATCTATTTATTTAATCTGTTTATTACAAACATGCAGAAACTTCAAATACTTTTCTTTCTTATTTCTCATTGAGAATTTGCTTTGCAGTACAAGTTTTAATTTGTTTGAAAAAATATTAATTAACCTGAAAGTAAAAGAAAAAATATAGTTTACAATTAGAAGTTTCTAATTTATTCTATAAACGAATGTAGTAAGCTCAATGTGAATTGTAGTGTTTTACATACTGGATTTCATATTTGGAAGGACTTTAAAGGGTATGTTTCAATATTAGGAATATTGTAAATGAATATTTTAACTACGATAATACTTATTATTGTTAAATTTTTTTTTTTTTTTTTTTTTTTTAAAGAATGTTTCCATAGTTGAAATTCATGTTGTACTTTGAAACATAAAAATACTTTGCTACCTTAGCGGTAAAGGTATTTGATTTAGATGTCTAAAGTTTTATTTACTTTCAAGTTTACACAAAACAATAAGCATCCTTAGAATTACTTTATACATATTCCAACATTCTATCTGAAATTCTAGCAAGCAGTTATTTGCTCCCGCCTAAATTAAATAGATTGATATTTATCTAACTGAGAAAGTCGTCATGACTCTTTGTAGATTGTTAATTAAGGGACAACTGCAAACACACTAAAACGGAATGTAATAATGTTCGCTGTTTGTTTTTATACATTAATATTATTTTGTGAAAATGAGGCAGAAACTTTGCGGCTATAGATTTTTAATAATTAATTGCAATAACACTGGATTATGTATGTAGCATCTGCACCAATGCGAAAATTCATTTCTTAAATTGTGAATTTATTTTAAAATTCACAATTCACACGAAATACATTTTTTTTGCTCAACCAGTAAATATCAAAGTATTTATACAATTTAAGAATACACACACACACACACACACATATATATATATATATATATATATATATATATATATATATATATATAAATCCATAAAAATTATATTAGATTTTTGTTTGAAAATTATATCAAGTTAAATTTTTGATTTTATTTGTATGATTAAAAAATATTATTATGATTCAATGATTTTAGTTTTTAATTAAATATTCGTTAAAAAACGAGTTAATTAGCATAAAACTTTAATTAAAAATACATGTTTGATTTATATTTATTACTGTTAACATGGTTTTAAATTATACGCGACAAAATATCACAGGTAAAAAAGTGCATTTCTTAGATTAATTACACTTCTTTCTCAAACTTCTTCAAATTGATCGAAAGGGGATGGTTTCTTTCCAGAGCTCTTATCTGAAAATTGATCGTTCTCTTAAGTGACTAATGGCAGCATTTTCCGAATAATATAGCCTTGAGAATCATATAAGGAATGTTATATTAAAGTCACATTTATCATTTCCACTTATCTGAATTTCCGAGAACAAAACACTAAAAATGCCAAATTATTTCGGTGCCTGAAAGAATATTGTTTAGTAGTGGTAATTTTTCTAACTTTACTATTTGCCTTGTTTTAAAACTATTTTTTATGGTAAAAGGAAAATCATTATTGTGTTATATTATTTTGTTACTTTAGAAAGTATGTTATAAAAATTTCAAGTTGAAGGTCTAGTAAATGAGGTTATTAGACGTACTGAGCAATACAAGTAAAACACTAGTTACAATTCCTAAATATTTCTTGAAATATATAATTTCTGATGGAAAATGATTACTATGATGTAAAATTTTAACAGAGATTATATGAATTTCATAGCAAATTTCAGTCAAAATTTTGAACAAAGTTATTTATCAAAAATTACTTAATAAAAAGATTGTAAAATATTATGATGAACTATCATCATTATATTGATAGTATTAAATTATTGTTTATATAAAAATGTTACAAAATATATGGTATTCTTCGTTAAAATGTTATATATATATATATATATACCATTTATGTGCATGTTTCGTATTTCGATTTTTTATAGCAAATAAAATGATTTCATTATAAGTGTAACTTACAATCGTTTGTGAAACATTTGAAATTAATATTTTATTTCAGCTTATTTTGTGTTAGTAAAGCAGTTTATGGTAATAATACTTCAATTTAAAACAGAAATATAAATAAGTATCTTAATATGTCTACCAATGTTAATCTCAAATTAATACTGGTTTTATAAATAGGATTAATATTTTAAAAGAAATTGAAGAAATGTTGCACAAAATGGTACATAAATAATATGTCATTTAAATCATTTAATAATTGATGAATGCATTTCTTTATAAATCAATTCTGTGGGAGGAATTTTGAAACAGTCTTATTATTTAAAGCTTTGATTCTTTTGTTAAATTGGTAGAACTTCCTTTTCTTGTTCTATCAAAAATGTGGGATCATTCTCTCATCTTATAAAAGATTTCTTTAAAGATAAGAGCTGATAATTTATTCTTTTTTTTAGAAACAGAAATGTGAAAAATTCATAAAAATATTGGCAAATTACGACATAACTATAGTGCCAAGCTGTGTACAGTAATTTTAAGAGATATTTTCTAATTATCACATTTAGTAATTATACAGTTACAGATATTATGTTGTTATGTTGAACTATAAAAAGTAGTGTACAATTAATAAACTTTGAGCAAATTTATAAGGCGCACAGTTTCAATATATATTTACAGAGATTTTTTAACAATTTAAAATAAAGTATAAGCAATCTGAAAAATATTCTTAAAAGATAAATCGATTTTTTAAAGTTAAATATATATATATATA
>JAPDSC010082487.1:0-11622 GCA_026290005.1 Latrodectus geometricus | reverse complement strand
CTCAAAGAAGTCATTTCCGCGAATCAGAAATTAAAAGTGTTGCTGACTGGTTAGAGGAAAGCCATAATCAATGCGAAATAGAAGAAGCCATTAGAATTTCACATTAGAACTTCAAAATCTATTTCTAGAGACTGGAAATGCAGTCTAACTCAGGGAATGGCTCGGAGACAGCGAGATATGAATGGCATTCTTCTTCAACAACATCTTCACTCCGATACTTGTACAACAATTTGTCCAAAATTGACTTTATGCTGTAGAATTATATGCTTGCAGACCGTTGGTGTGTCTCACGTTAACTTCAAGGCACTGATGCGTCAGCAAGGCATGAGCAATAGATCATGTGAATTAGAGAAGAAATGAAAAGTGCAATATTGTTTCCTCTAACAATTGCCATTTTTATTTCCATCATGATAATAGGTGTTAAAATGTAATATTTTCATCGGGAGGAAAAGTGGAACTGAAAACAATACCAAGTTTGTGCACGAAAATGTCAATCTTGGAATGCTGGTCTACGCTAAAGATATGCTCAGACCAATTGTAATCTTTTATGCTGCAGCAATTGGAGATTACCATCCCCAAAACACTATAAGAACTAGAACACGCTCTTCGAAAGTAGTGGGGCAGAATACCTCGGCCTGACTCAATGTCTAAAAATTGCTCAACATTGCTGGCAATCATGGAAAATCCATAGCTCCAACTTGAAATGATTTTCTTTTAAGAAAACGCATTTTTATTCTTCTCAATGCACAAATTGCGTTTTTTTCAATTTGTACCCAAATACTCAAAAAATAATTGCCAAACAAATATCGATTTTATCTGATATATTCTATTATCTATCAATAATGTATTAATCAACCATGCAATTTCCCAGGTGCAATATCAATTCACAGTTCACAATATTCTTTAATGAATTAACAATCTTTAATTATTTTGAGCTGTATATATCAGTTGCGTCAAATATGTATACAGATTTAGGACCGTCAGAAAAATGTTTGTTCTTTTCTACAAGGTTTAATTTCAAGAAAGGAAAGCTTTAAGTGCAATTTGAAACACATATGCACTTTCTAACTCAAAAGGGACTACTGTTAAACACGGTGATCTTCAGCATCAATGCATTTCTCCTTGAGACACCATTTTTATTCCTTACATCATTCCAACTTGTCAAATGGGATTTCTGCGTACACCATATGAAACTAATTAAAAGTATATCAACATCAAGTTGTTTACGTTTGTACATCTCATAACAAGAAATCCAGTGGTGTAAGATTTGGGAGCGTGGTGAAAACTCTACTGCCCGCCTGTGTCCTATCCACTGGAATGGCACATTTCGATCCTAGTGGGCTCGTGCTTTACGACGAGGAGACATTGGTCTTTTTGGCATCATCTCATAAGAAATAAAATCTTATAGGACACTACCCTATAAGGTAATATGAATATCACAGATTATAGAATCTGCAAGCATTGCAGGGTACTTTTCTTCTGCTACATTATCATCTAAGGGGAATACCCAATAAGTTACCTAGCAGACAAACCACAATATTTTATTTATTATTCATATTATATTATTTTTTTTCAAAAACTGAACCTTGAAATATGGTTTCTATAACGGTTCAAATTGTCTATACACTTTTTGATGCAACTTATATATACTTTAATTGGCAGGATATGAAGCGAAGATTTATTAATTTTGTTTTGTCATTTACAGTTTTAAAAATTTTAACTAGGCTAACACAGATAACTTTTTCGTTACGTCTGTTAATATTTCTCTCCATTATAAATTTTATTTTATTAGCTATATTTATAAGTGAAGAGTTATTTTTAAAAAGAGGACTTTTAAGTGCATTTTTAATCATTTCTTTTCCATTAGCGGTATGCTTTTGTATTATGTCTTCAATCATGCAAATTATATGATATAATAATAATTAACGCATTTGAATAATAGTTAAAATTTTAAGATATTCTAATAAAGTAAGCAGAAAAAGTTTTACCCTTTTTTCTAAATTTTTAAAATGTGGTATTAGCTTTTCTAAAACATTTTTATCATATTTCCTATTAAATATGAATAATAAATATATTTCTTCATTAAAGAGTGTCTGATTTTAAATTTTATTTCATTATAGTTACACAATCAGTATATTTTTGACACATTTATTTAAGTAAATGTAATTCAATGAGTACGAATCGTAATGATTTATTCCCTTATTTTAAAATCATGATTTTAGATAATTCTATATGAAAACAAGTGTATCATGCACATATTGGTATGAAAAGACTGTAAAAATGAAACTAATGAAAAATGAAACGTAAAATTTTATCTTAAATGAAACTAATTAAGATAAAATTTTCTCTGCATGCTAATCGTACTATTTCATGTTCTTAAGAAACAAAAAAAGAAAAATGTTTCAATTTCTTTTATTTTTAAAATAAAAATATTATTTATTAATTAAGTATAAGATAAATTGCAAGTAAAACTTAGAGATGAATTTTAAGAAAGTATTACCTGAAAATATTTAAAGCTAAAATTATTAATTAAATATAAATGATATTAATATAATATAAATAATTATTAATGTTTGAAATTCTAAAATAAATATGTATGAAATATTAGGTTAGGATTTATTACGATCATTCAACGTGTTTATCCATTATTCAAGTTCAACAAATTTTCTGGATTTATAGAAATATGTATAAAATAAAAATGCCAAAAATCATATTTTCTTGAATATTTTTTAAATTTTAAAGCAAAAACCAACATTACACTTTTTAAACAAAACACGTACACGTATTTCCTGCACTTATTTGTTCACTAATGTGTAATTTAATTAATTTTTATCCGCAAATTAAATGGAAAATTAAAATTAAAATTCTTCTAATTTCAATTAAGAAATTATGTAACTGAGAACTAAAATCACAATTACGTATTCAAGAAGCATGATTTGAGACAACGACCATCACCATGGGAAAGACGTTTGATTTAACTAAATTCAAAGTAAAAGTTATAACTATTTATACATTATACAAATATAGGAAACTAAATTATAAATATAAATACATACATCTAAATAAATATAAAACAAACAAAATGTAGCATTACAGGTCCTTCAATCCAATAATCAATTACAATAACTAGAACTATTTTCATGTGAATAAAAGAACATTTTTTATTAACCTACAGAAAATAAAGAAAGAATTTAAATAATTAAATAAATTAACTTGTAATGTAAATGTTGATTTTTATAATGCAAATAATATTCTTAATTTGTGACAAAGATAAAACAATTTACTTAGTAATATAAAAAAGAAAATAATACTGTTAATCAAAATTAAACTAATTATTATTTGTTGAATAAAAATTTCTGCATGTACTCAAAATACTACAAATACAATTACTTATTATTTTCAAAATTTTATTTAAAATGAATGCTGTTACATGCCATTACAAAATTAAAGTTTTTTGTAAGATTTTGTTTATATTTTTAAACATTACTTATTAATAATTTATGAAATAAAGATAATTTTTATTGAAATGTGCTAAGGATATTAATAATAAAATAATCGTTTGAGTTTAAAATTAATAACTGAAAAGTAATAAAATTTTTATTTTTGCCGCTTAAGCATAAATAAATATGAATATAAGATACTTGAAAAAATTGGATTTGATATTATTATGTATTTTCTGTGATTACATAGATTTTCTTGATTGATAGAATACTCCATTTAAATATATCCCATTACCTTTTATTCATTAATATTTGTATACAGAAATTGATGAAATTTATAAATATTAATGAAAAGTTATATGTAGGTAAATTGCACTTCATAAATTAATTTAAATGTTAATTTCTATACAGGTTTCTCTTAAAAGTATTAATTCCTTGTTGATTTATTTTATTTTTAAAATTAGGAAATTTCTATTTTAATGTATCACAAAAATAATTACATTGATTTATGAATGAAACTTCCTTGATTGAATAATATGAATAAAATAATATATAATATGAATGAAACTTGATAAATATGAATGAAATTTTTTTGATTTTAAAAGTATTTATTTTTATTCATAAATGAGAAATTTACTTAGTAATTTGCAATATAAATTTTTATTAAATTTCTGCTCATTATTTAATTACATTTCTCTTTAAAAGTCATATAATATGGGCGATGGAAGAAAGATACATTGTGTATAAAATAGTGAAGACACATATTTTCGATAAAAATTATTCTATTTTCTGTATTATCGAGCAGTTCCTTACCTGATCCATAAAAGTTCATTTTATCATAAATATTGTTTTATGTTACGATAACTGATATATCACGAAGTTCATTTTCGTAAAGTTATGTTAAATGATATATAACATACGTGATTCATTTTTCCTGTGTGGATTCAGGTGCGGTCGGAAATGAAGAAGAAGGTACTTCTGAGGACAAGGATGCCGCTGATGAGGAAGAACAAGAGCGATTGGAGGCTCTTCGAGAAGCCGAAGAGAGGAGGAAAGAGAAACACAGGAAGATGGAAGAAGAGCGTGAAAAAATGAGACAAGAAATTAGAGATAAAGTAAAATAGTTTTTTATTCAAATTAAATTTATTTTTTACACAAATTTAAGGCTTTTTACGAATAATATAAATTTGGATTTAAAATTTGTCAATAATAATCATTATTGAATCAATAGTTTAAATTTGATTAATTGAAATTAAGTTTAATAAAATAATTTTTTTTTTGCCAAATATTTTCTCCTTAGACGATATAAATTTTTTTTAAATAATGCTGTAAATATTAATTTAATTTACGAAAAAAATTGTTACAGAAATTCATAATTGTATTTCTTAGTTCCTACACTGAACAAAGCGTATTTTACATGTTTATGCATAAAATATAATTATTTCTGTAAGACTCGTTTTGCAATTATCTCTAATGTTAATGAATACATTTACTCAAAATCTACTACTCCTAAAACAGTAAAAAATTAATAATCGTTTTTATCAAAGTAACCAGAAAATTTATCTATATAAACATTTTTTTCTATCTAATGCTAAATATAATTTACTATCTTTACTTAAATTTTAAAAATTTAATAATATGTTAGAAAAATTATTAAAAATATCTATAGAGTGACAAAAGTGTAGAACCAATTTTAACATTGATAATATAATTGTTTTTAAATTTAGTTTTATTTAAAATTGCAAGCGTAATACCTTAGTAATTTTAAATTTAAATACCTCTTTATAACATAGTGCTCCAAAAAATAGACTTAAATGAATTAATTGTTTGAAACGCTTATTCTAATTGAAAAAGAAATACATACTCGCACCTTTAACAAGAATTTTCATCATTTATTTCTCATTTATAAGGTAATCCCATTCTTGCAAATGTTCTTTATAGAATCAAATTTAAGAATATTTCTAAAATAAATTTTGGCATAATGTGGGGTCAATTTGATCAATTTTTAATAATTCTTAATTTATATATAATTTATATTAAAGAAAACCATACAAAGTCTTCATAATGTAAATTGAAAATTCTAGAATGGCAGGACAAAAAACGAGAAAGATACTATATTTAAGACATCATTTAAAGCATAATTGTTTATATTTTTCTATTACAATTTTCTTAGAATTTTTTCTTCGAATATAATGTTAGCAACTGTTTTTTCAATAATCTAAATCAATAATCTTCCGCTCTATTCTTCATTAAAATATTCAAACAAGTATTTTTGTATAAGTAAAAAAATGAATTAAGTAAATAATATCTAATGATTTCTATTCATGCAATTTTTCAATTCAGTATAACTCTTTGTTGTAATAAGAAATATATTTACTTAAAAATTAATTTGAATACATTCTTATTTTATAGGAAGTACAAATGTTTTTAAGTGAGAATTAAATTTTCATATTCGAAAAAAATTTTTTATCATAATATTTAGAATAAAAAATCTAATTTTTTCTTTTGTTTATCCTTATTAATTTCTTTTAATGTTAATGCTAAATACATTTCCATTTTAGATACATTAGAGATAATTGCCATTTCCTTCTGCTAATAAAAATACTGAATACTGTTAAATATTTAGGCAAATATTGATAGAAATTAGTCCTGCTATGAAAATATTCGGGTAAATGAAACATATTGTATAGTAAAAGTATGTTTAATAAGTTAATAATTACAATCATTAATAATCAATGTTAATTTGTTTGTTGTTTATCTATATTTTAGGTAAATTATGTTATTTTTAGTGAAACACGATTTAATATAATTCTTCCATTTTTAGAGATTGATGAAAATATTTGTGTAATAAAGAATGAATAATTTAACAAATCAATTTAAAAATACATGGGGTGCTTTTAAATTATTTGATATATTTTGTCATTAATATTTCATAAAGTACTAATGATATAAACTTACAAGTGACGTTTACGTATGGTAAATATAACTTTCTTACATTGTGAAAGTACTGATAGACAATTTTTTTTCCCATTTAAATAGCCTTTCTTTTATAAATGACTTCTACTTGTATTATTAGTTACGTACGGTTTATTTGAAGTGTGAATATATTTTTTCATCATTTGCAATGACCTTTTCACAAAAAATAGATTGGACTCAATTTCTTAGTAACATATGCGTGATATAAGGCCAATACAAGTTTTTTTTTAATTTACATAATCATGAATATCCTTAATTAAAATTTTTTTACATTTACTTTCCTTAATATAATTCTATTTTTGGTTTTCTATGAAATATTAAACTTTCAAATGTGTCTTACAATATGCAAATATGTTTCATATGTTACATTTGTTGAAATATTTTCTTTTTATGATAAAAACAATTCCACACATGTTCTAAGTACTTTAAAAAAGAACTAAAATTTTGTTATTATTAATCATCTATTTATTTATTGTCAGTGTATCAAAAACTAGGGCTGATTTAACAACTAAAATGTAATATGTTTATTTAAGAATTTTAAACATATTTTTATACATTTATATGATCCTTTACTCATTTATATTTCATACATTCCAAAATACCTTTTAAGCGTCTAAGCTAGAAAAAGGTTGCATATTGTTCGTAATTTTTATGTCATTCAAGATAACAAACAAAATTGGGTGACAATTTTCCTTTATTTCATGAATCGTACAATTAAAATAGAAACTTATTTATAGCTTTGTGTGTGTGTAATGTTAGTGCATAAATACATAAATGTTAACACTTCATAAGAAATTGTGCATATAATTAATGTCTAAAAATACTGTTTTGCAGAGCAAATATAGATTTTAATTTCAATGTTTAAATGAAAACTTATAATTCATGTAATGATTCAATAAATATATTTACTTCGAATCTTATACTATCTTTCTTATAATACTCAAATTTCTCTTTCCACGTAGTTTTGAATACAGTTTATTTAATATAGAAATACTGCTCTTCAAAAAATTATATTTTGGACTAAGTATTTAATTTAAGAATTGTAAGATATTTGCGAATATTTCGCAATAAATTGTCTTATATTACTATTATGCATAGAAAACGCTATAACTACTTTTTTTTATTCATTTTAGTATGACATTTTCAATTCAGTTTCGATTTTTCATTCATTTATTTTCTTCCAAAATCTATAACGTATACTTACTAACATTTTCTCATTTAGTTCAGGAAAATTCTTTTTATACTTTCACCATTTACACTTCCAATATTTTTATCTATACAGTCATTAACAACTGAGTAAAGTAAATATTGGAAATATTCAAAGATTTCAAAATTTCCTAAAAGCTAAAAAAGCCAAATTAAATTATTTATATCACAAAATGAAAAATCAAATAATGAATCCATTGGGGAGGAAAATGTGTCCCATATGTCTTTTTTTTCCCTTTAACTACTATTTTAAGATTCGATATGATATAATCAATTTGCTCACAATTACGTATTCCTTTAATAAGAGAAAACATATTTAAAGTGAGAAATAACATCTTTCTTCACGAGAAAATACCAAAAATGAAATTTAAAGTAAAATGTCATAAGACATTCAGTGCTTTTGAAGTACAGTTCTGCATCGTAATCTTAGACACAGAATATTTAAAAGGTAAAGATTCAAAACGAATATTTAATAGCTTTTTTCTCTTAAATGGAAAGTGAATAAAAAGGAAAAGGAAAATGTTAATCTGCATAAATATCTGCTGTGTTTTTTTTCTTCTATTATGTTTTTGAAATGACAATAAAAAATATTCTACTTTAATGTTTCCATTCTAAAGGTTGCAAAAAAATTGAGTGTCTTTACATTGCATGTTCTCCTTCGAAAATAATTTGCTTTCGCTTACATGCGTTACATTGCCATAAGTTTTGAATTATTTTTTATTAATATTTTAATGCTTGCATATCTATTAAAAGCGATAATAACAGTCGGGAAAAAGTTAAAAAAGAAAATATTAGAATTGATAAACGTTTGTTAGTTTTCAGTACATTAGCGCATTCAAATCTCTTACATAAAATAAGATTCCAATTAGTTTTCTTAAAATTACTTTACTTTAAAAATTTTTCAACAAAAATAATATTAATATATATAATTATAAAGATTTTAACTAATTTTAAAATTCATGATTTGTGCTATTCATAATATGCCAATTTTTTATGAATAAAAATATAATTCAATAGAACTAATTTAAAATATATTTATATGTAATGGACACATATATATCCAATATTGTGTACACATTTTTTGTTCAACAAACTTTAAGATTAAATCAATATATTTCAGTACAAATCGGAGTATATCATTAATGATATTGCAGATGTATTATGCAATGCGTATTTTCAATTCAGTTAAATTGGCAAAATTTGGAAAATTACCTATCCAAATATTTTATCCTAATAGTTTACATAAATATATAAAATAAATTGTTCTGTTTTTATTGTATTTTTAATTATATCAAATTAAAAAATATATTACTCTTTTTATGAATTCATTTAAAACTGTAAATATTATCTGTTGACAATTTTTTGATTTTAGTTACAATAAGAGTAATAAGTTGAAATGGAAGGGATAAAATTAATGGAATTAATTTTAAATATTATTCAATTAGGACTATGTAACACAAACTTTATGACGCACTTTTGTTACTTAAGTGCAAATTCGAAATAAAATGAGCATGTTTAATTGAAAAGATTTATTTTCATCTACTTTTTATAGCGTCTTTATATTATAATTTTAAATAGATTATTACAAAAAATGGTTAAATCTTATATTAATTAAAACTTAATTTGATTATAGACTTCAGTATTAATTTAATATATCATACAATGAATAAAATTGTTGATACATTCATGCACTTTTGAATTTCTGAAGCATTTTATCACGCTTGGAATTTAAAAATCTGTAAATACATATTCGAGAAATATCCTAAATAATTAACTTTAATTTAGGCTTTTTTTAAAAACTTTTTAAGAAACAAAAAGTTAAATTATTTTAGAAATTTTTTGATAGGTATTATAAAATAGAAATTGATTAAATATGAAAATGTATTACCAAAAGTGACTAATTTTTAAAAAAATAGCTTCTGTTCTACTCTAACGCAGATAAAAAGTTGACAAAATAAGCGTAGGTTTGCTTAAACGTGATTTTATCAGCAAAATTTGCAGCTCATCCTAGGAACTTTTTTCTCGTCGAAGAAAATTTTTACTTTAAAAATTTTCTTGGACGAGAAAAATTTTAAAAATACTGATAATAAAATTAAATATTTAATTATTTAATGTTTGTGAGTAGATCGTAAGCAGAAAATTTGCATTCTAACTTAGAATTGGACGACTTATATGGAATACTAAAATATGCAGTTTTTACTTTTTATCCTTTTAAATTGCACAAAATTTAATAGATTTTATGAAAAAAATAATTGCTTAGAGCATACAAACTTTTTCTGTGATCAATTGTTTTAAAAGTATCTTTTGAAATAATAGACTCATAAAGCATAAAATATATTAGAGATATACAGTAAATTTTTATACAAATTTTTAGCAATCATGTTATAATATTATGTTTAATAGTAATTTTTTCTATTGTTATTGAAAATAGTTATCAACAGAAAAGTATAAATTATATTGAATCTAAGTGGCAAAAATTTGAGAAAGATCTATAAATAAGTAAATTAATTAATTTTTGCTAAAATATTTATAAGAAAATAAAACGAAATTTCTAAAATGTTATACAAATTTACAAAATTTTCATCTTTTATCGTTTTAAACTCAACTCTTATATCAATGTGAGCAAAATGTAGCAGATATTTTTATAAATGACACATTTATACATGTTTTAAACAAACAAAAATTTTATTTTTCCAATAATAGTATGGCATCAAAAAGAAGGAAGAAGTACAGCAGGAAGATCCCTTCGCCGATATGGAGGGAAGTAGCCTCAATCGGAAGCGGAAGACACCAGCTGAACTAGCTGCTGAAGCGGAAGCGGAAGATCAAGACGAATTCACGAGTAAGATATTACTTTGCTCTATGTGCAATATTTCCCAAAAAAGGAATAATTAAATTTGGCAATCAAACTGTTTTTCATACTTCTTCCTATCATTACTATCGATTGACCATAAAGAAAGTATTATTTAAGTCTGATCCATGACATAG
Source organism: Latrodectus geometricus (assembly GCA_026290005.1). Taxonomy (NCBI): domain Eukaryota; kingdom Metazoa; phylum Arthropoda; class Arachnida; order Araneae; family Theridiidae; genus Latrodectus; species Latrodectus geometricus. Next base: position 1,012 of record JAPDSC010082487.1, on the reverse strand, counting down.
GATTTAAAGTTAAGCATGAATAATTTGGACAGAATGTTTAAGATGTTTTAAAATATCTGGGATATTTTATGTATGAATACGTGTTATATACTCATAAGTTTTATATATATATTGGCATAATGCATATATATTAACTATTTTGAAAAAACACGTAATAAATTATTATGAAACATTTAATAATATTTTCTAATTTATTCAATGTTAAGGAAAAATTCTCAAATTATATTAAAAAATAACATATGAGTTCGACATAATATTTATTTTAATAAATTTATTTTTGAACATTTTTTTAAATTAAAGATTCAAAGTACAAAGTTGAAAATTTAATTATTTAATTTCAGCTAAACTTTGATAACTAAAAACATCTCAAATATCATTTTGATTATACAAAATACTAAATATATTTGAGTTTAATAGAATTTATAGTATAGAGCAAAAATAATAGAATATAAAGTTACTAATTGTTCCTATAAAATAATTAGTAAATAACTTCAAATTCAGTTATTTGATAATCAAAGAGATATGCTTGTTGAATACTGTTTAGTGAAAAATTCTATATCATATTCTACCATTTTATTATAGTAGAAAATTTGATTGAAAATATATTTTAACTATTTATTTGAAAGATACTGGTTATAAAAATTTTTTCAATTATTTAAATTTGACGAGTGTTTAAAAGTTAGACAATAATTATCAAAAGCATTTTATTTCTGATTGTTATTTATACCTTAGAAATCTTCTTTTCTCTTCAAATTCATTCAAAATATTTGAACAAATATGTTGTAGTTAAAATATTATAAGTAAAAACCATTTTTTTCTTAAATGAATTCGATTTTATATTTAGAAAAGTATTAGTAAGTACCATTTTCTATTTGTAATGGTATGATTTATTTTTTGCAGAGTTGAAAAACTCGCTCGAGACACAAGTGAGCGAACTGAAGTCGTCGATCGAAGGAAAGTGTAACCTCCAGTGAAGTGGTTTCAAATTATCCCTAAAACACCTTCCTTGAAA
>JAPDSC010082483.1:2681-12739 GCA_026290005.1 Latrodectus geometricus | reverse complement strand
CCATTACAGTTGACACACACCTCCTTAGCTGTACAGGTCGAATTATCGTGGCCAACTGCTGCGCAGCGAGCGCAAGTCAGTTTGCCCCTGCAAGCATTCCTCGAGTGCCCAAAACGTTGGCACTGAAAGCATCTCAAGGGATTTGGTATATAAGGCCGGACAGGTAGATTTAAATATGCAGCTTTTACATTGTCAGGAAGGTCTGGCGTCGCAAAAGTCAGAATGAGATGTTTAGTATTAATAAACTGTCCATCTCTTCTGACTGTGATGCGTTTTACGGCACAGACCTTTTGACTCTGCAAATTTTCGAGTATCTCATCTGTCGGCGTGTTTAACAAATCCCTTGCGGAAATCACACCCTGTGAAAAATTTAAGTTGTTGTGAGGCGAAACAGTTACCTCTATATTCGCTAGCAGCTCTATCTTGCTCAGCATTGCTGCTTGTGTTGAGTTAGCAGCCTCTACTAACAAGTCACCCGAACGCAACTTTCGGATATCTTTCACTTCCCCTATTAGTCCAGATATTCCTTTATGTATGAGAAAAGGAGACACATTTTCGAAGGTGCCCACCTTTCTCTTAATTACATAAAATTTTGAATTTTCATTTTGCGCTAGTTGCTCCCGAGGGAGAGAAGAAAATTTTTTATTCTCCATTAGAATAAATTTAAAATTTCGGGACCTGACCGCACCACCCACCACCGAGTCCAACAAGGGGATGCACACCAGCTGCACTAGTGCTAGCCAGATCCTATACGCTCACAGTACATCCCTGTGATGGCCTCCACCCTTAACCAGTCATCCAGCAGATGTACCGATCGCTTGATCCATAAAGCCGATTGATGTGCTGAGGACCACAACACACCTCCCGTTTACCTGAAGCAGAGGCCAAAGCAATGTGTTGGTCTCTAGGGGCCTCAATTACCAGGACCCTCCTTTCCAGGGACACGGGTCTCCACGCACGGCAAACACGTGGGTGATTTAGTCCCCAAGAGAAGCTAATAGCAACAGAGCGGCGAAAGCTACTCAAGGGGAGCCCTCAACCTCGTAAGAGGCAACCACAATGAGGGAGAAAAGGAAGAAAAAGCAGAAGAGTAGAGGAGAGAAGAAAATAAAGAGAAGAGGACAGATCACTGGGGTACCTCGGGATTGTGACACCCGTGTTTACTTAAAGAAAGTAAACCCCCTGAGGGGATAACTCCTGCCAGAGAGATTTAACAAATCTTTTAACAACCCGTCTCACGTCGAACAGAGGGACAGATGAATGAAGTACAGACGATGCAGCTTTAGCAGCTGCATCAGCCTTTTCATTTCCCTCTAGACCTACATGACCTGGGACCCAACAGAAAATGATATTATAACCCTTGCCAGCAAGGGAATCCAATGCTCCAAAAATCTTGGACACAACTGGATGACAATTGTTATAGTTTTTCAACGCTTCTAAAACACTCAAACTGTCAGTATATATACAGATTTTATTAAACTGCTCTGTATTCACTAGCTGAAGGGCTTGGTGAACAGCCGTAGCTTCAGCGGTAAAGATGGAGCAGGATGTATGAAGGCTGTAACCATAGCTGGTATTAGCATAAAAAATGCCACAGCCAACATGTCCTGCACTTTTAGAACCATCCGTGAATACAGGCGTATATGATGCGTACTGACAGCGATGAGATAGATACAGCTGTTGAAAAACCGTTGAAAATGTGTCCGATTTTGTATATTGAGCAAATGGATTAATAATAGTTATCTGTGGATCGTACCAGAGTGGATGTGATTGTAAGTCCGTTTTAATAAAACGGACATCATGTAGGTCTGTCAAATGGAGTTGCTCTTTAGTTCGAGTGAGAAAAGGTTTGATGCTGTAAAGTCGAGCATCATATAGTCTCTCTATTGCAGGAGAAATGGCCAAGGAACGTAAAGGATGTTGACGGTCAGACATGACCTTTGCGTAATAATTGAGAGACAGCTGCATCCGTCTCAGGTCCAAAGGAAATTGTTGGCATATTGCATAAAGACTCTGGACGGGTGATGTGCGGAATGCGCCTGAACAAATTCTCAAAGCAGAGTGATGCACGGTGTCCAATCTGCGTCAAACTGAAGACCTAGCAGATCCATATACAACACTTCCGTAGTCAATACGAGACAAAATGAGTGCTTGGTAGACCCGAAGGAGTGACAAGCGATCAGCACCCCAAGATGTGTTCGAAAGAACCTTGAGGATATTAAGCGATCGCTCACACCTCTTCCGCAAATGTAAAACATGCGGAAGAAATGTCAACTTTCGATCGAATGTCACTCCGAGAAATTTTATCTCATTGACCACGGGAATTGGGGTGTTATTAATAAATATTACAGGATCTTCGTGTAGGCTAGTCTTTTTGCAGAAATGGACACATTTACTCTTGCTAGGAGAAAGCGTATGGCCATTCTCAGCACACCATGCAGCTAGTTTATTAACAGTTGTTTGTAACTGTCTCTCAATCAATCGCATGTTTGACCCTTGACAGGAAATTTGCAGGTCATCAACATAAAGTGTACCATGAACTGGAGATGAAATTTGATGAAGAATGGTGCTAATGTACAAGTTAAAAATCGTGACACTTAAAATGGAACCTTGGGGTACACCCTCGGTTTGAATAAAAGTATTGGACAAAAAGTGACCAATACGTACTTTAAAAACACGGGAGCGTAAGAAATTTTGAAGGAATATCGGAAGATTACCCCGAAAGCCAAAATCATATAATGTACGGAGAATACCATATCGCCACGTACGGTCGTATGCCTTCTCGATGTCGAAGAAGATGGAAACCAGATGGTTTCTCCGCACAAAGGCGTTGCGGATTTGGGTTTCCAAGAATGTTATGTTATCAAGAGTGGCTCTTCCTTTACGAAATCCACTCTGATTGACATGTATACATTTATTTTCTTCTAAGACATGCACGAGACGGGCGTTGACCATACGTTCGAGAGTCTTGCAAAGGCAACTCGTGAGAGCTATCGGTCGATAATTTGATGGTTCTGAAGGATCCTTACCAGGCTTTAGGACCGGAATTATCGTTGCTTCATTCCAAATTGACGGGAATTCATTTTCAGTCCAGATCCTATTGAACAAATACAATAAGTTCAACAGGGAGTCTGGTTGGTTGGTTGGTTGGTTGGGTTGGGTTTTGTGGCGCAAGGTCCAAAGAGGACAAGCTGCGCCAAAAATTGAGTTTTAAAGAAAATTTACAGATTTTAAGCAAAACCCAAACACAACATTAAAAATTTAAAACACAAAAAGTATTGTATATAATAGTTTTAAAATCGAAATAAGTATATAAAAGTAGAACAAAATTCATAAAATTTAAATAAAATTAAGGAAACCAATTTCCCTTAAAAAGGAAAAAAGGTTTCGGTGGGGTGGCTCCCCCACTAAATCATATATGGTTAAAAGGTCTGTTTGAAAATATTTAAAACGGTAAAGGTTAAAATTAGGACATGAAATTAAAATATGAGAGACAGTATATGGTACATCACACGTTTCACACCATGGATTCAATTCATTTAGAAACAAATGTCTGTGTGTGAAACGTGTGTGTCCGATACGAAGGCGAGTCAATTTGACATCTGCTCTTCGTAACGGTAAAACTGATGATGGAATGAGGTATGGAAAGATGGCACGCAGTTTGTTCGTGACCTGCATATTCCATGACTCCTGCCAGAGAGAATTTACAAATCTTTTTACAACCCTTCTCACATCGAACAGAGGGACAGATGAATGGAGTAAAGACCCTGCAGCTTTAGCGGCTGCATCCGCCTTTTCATTTCCCTCTAGACCTACATGACCTGGGACCCAACAGAAAATGATGTTATAACCCTTGCCAGCAAGGGAATCCAATGCTCCGAAAATCTTGGACACAACAGGATGACAATAATTGGAATGTTTCAACGCTTCTAATACACTCAAGCTGTCAGTATACACGCAGATTTTATTAAATTGTTCTGTATTCACTAGCTGAAGAGCTTGAAAAATAGCGGTAGCTTCAGCTGTAAAGATGGAGCAGGACGTATGAAGGCTGTAACCATAACTGGCATTAGAATGGAATATGCCACAGCCAACATGTCCTGCAGTTTTAGATCCATCTGTGAATACAGGCGTGTAAGATGAATACTGACAGCGATGTGAAAAGAAAAGCTGTTGAAAAATGGTTGGGGTTGTGTCCGATTTTCTAAAGTGAGCGAATGGATTAATGATGTTAATCTGTGGATCATACCAGGGTGGATGTGAATGTAAGTCCGTTTTAATAAAACGGACATTGTGTAGGTGTGTTAAATACAGTTGATATTTAGTTCGACTGAGAAAGGGTTGGATGCTATATGGTCTAGCATCATATAATCTCTGTAAGGCAGGAGTATATACCAAGGATCGTAAAGGATGTTGAATGTTAGACATAACTTTAGCGTAGTAATTGAGAGACAGCTGCATTCGTCTCAGGTCTAAAGGCAATTGTTGGCATGTTGCATAAAGACTCTGGACGGGTGATGTGCGGAATGCGCCTGAACAGATTCGCAAAGCAGAGTGATGCACTGTGTCCAGTCTGCGTAAAACAGAAGACCTAGCAGATCCATACACAACACATCCGTAGTCAATACGAGATAAAATGAGTGCTAGATAGACCCGAAGTAGTGACGTGCGATCCGCACCCCAAGATGTATTTGAAAGCACCTTGAGGATATTAAGCGATCGCTCGCACTTCTTCCGCAGATGTAATACATGCGGAAGAAAGGTTAACTTGCGGTCAAATGTAACACCAAGAAATTTAATCTCGTTGACTACAGCTATTTGTGTGTTGTTTAGATGAATAATGGGATCATTGTGAATACTGGTCTTCCTGCAGAAATGGACACAACAGCTCTTGCTAGGAGATATTGTAAAGCCATTCTCAGCACACCATGCAGCTATTTTAAATACAGATGTTTGTAGTTGCCTCTCAATTACTCGCATGTTTGATCCCTGGCAAGATATTTGCAGGTCATCAACATACATTGTGCCATGAACTGAGGATGATAGAAGATGAAGCATGGAACTGATGAATAGATTAAAAATGGTTACACTTAAAATTGAGCCTTGGGGAACACCCTCGGCTTGATTAAAAGTATTGGACAAAAGGTGTCCAATACGAACTTTAAAAACTCGGGAGCGTAAGAAATTCTGAAGGAATATCGGAAGATTACCCCGAAAGCCAAAATCATATAATTTACGGAGAATACCATATCGCCACGTACGGTCGTATGCCTTCTCGATGTCAAAGAAAATGGAGACCAGATGATTCCTTCGCACAAATGCATGGCGAATTTGGGTCTCCAAATATGTAATATTATCAAGAGTGGATCTCCCTTTACGAAATCCACTCTGATTAATGTGTATACATTTATTTTTTTCTAAGACATATACGAGACGGGCGTTGACCATGCGTTCGAGAGTCTTACAAAGGCAACTCGTTAGAGCTATTGGTCGGTAATGTGAAGGTTCTGAAGGATCCTTACCAGGCTTAAGGACCGGAATCACTATTGCTTCGCTCCAGAGTGATGGAAATTCATTTTCAGTCCAGATCCTATTGAACAAATTCAATAAGTTCAACAGGGAATCTGGACTTAAATGTCGAAGCATTTGATAGCTGATTCCGTCTGGTCCTGGGCTGGTATTATTGGCCTGCTGTAATGCTCGCTTCAATTCCAACATCCGAAATTCGCAGTTGTATGGCAAAGCTTGTCTATGGTTGAAACGAATTGGTATTTGCTCAGCTCGACTCTTAGCCCTTAAAAACGAAGGACTATAAGAGTCGGTGCTTGAGACGTTAGCAAATGTTTCACCAAAGACGTTAGCAATGTCTGCTGGAGAAGAGTATATAGCAGCTCCGGTTTTCAAGACAGGAATTGAAAATTCCGTGTAGATGCCATTGGCTGCTTTTACTTTTCTCCATAACTGCTTACTGGATGTGGAAGATGTAATGGAGGATACATAGCGAGACCAGGTTTCCTTCTGACTTCTACGACGAGCTCTGCGAGCTAATGCTTTTGCTCTCTTAAAGGCAATAAGATTCTCCGTTGTGGGGTATCTCCGGAATAGCCCCCATAACTTCCTTTGTTTTTTATAAGTTTGATGACATTCTTTGTTCCACCATGGTTTGCAACGCCTTTTTGTTATAGAAGAACTTTTAGGTATAGAAGCATCAGCTGCACTTATAATTGTTTCGGTGACTTTTTGAACGGCATTATCAATATCATCGATCACGACCATATTATCATCAACAACTGCCAATTGTGTAAATAAAGGCCAATCTGCCCGACTGTACACGTACGTAGGTAGACGTTGTTCTACACTAGTACCTCCAGCCTGGGAGATGACGAGAGGGAAATGATCGCTATTATGCAGATCATTCCCCACTGTTAAATTTAACAATGGCAGAAGTGAGGGCGTACAAATGGCGAGATCGAGAGAATGAAATGTTCTTGTGGGTGTGTGGAAATATGTTTTCTCGTCGGTATTTATCAGACAGAGACAGTTATCAGAAATAAACTGCTCTATCTGACGACCGCGAGAATTCGTATCACTACTTCCCCACAAAGAATTATGGCCGTTAAAGTCACCCACCAACAAAAATGGTGTTGGCAGCTGATCAACAAGATTATCAAGTTCTTCTTGGCGGATGACATCGTGTGGTGGTAAATACAAACTACAGACTGTTATTAAGCACGTTGTATGTATTCTTATAGCTACAGCCTGTAGAGTAGTATTTAATGGATGGACAGTGCTGGGGAAGTCATTAGATGTTAAAATACAAACACCTCCAGACACTGCACCATCATCACCACAGTCTTTTCTGAAGCATTGAAACCCACGCATAGAAATGTTATTGGTTGACTTCAGGAAAGTTTCCTGAAGTGCTACACATGCGGGGTTAAAAGCTGATGTAATAGACTTGATGTCATCAAGATGTGATCTTAAACCATGGCAGTTCCAAGAAACAAAGGAAGTTATTTTTTAAATAGAAAAGCTCCTCCCCCGGAGCTGGAAGGCGAGTCCTCGATCATTTCCTCGAACGATAAATTATCGTCCGAGGGATGAAGGGAGACAGCATCAGCCTCCAGGGTCATAGCTCTACGGGTGGATATGGAGGATTTGCGGAAACCCTCCTTTGCAGATTTTAATTTAGAGGATTTAACTCCTCTAGATTTAGCTAAAGGAGCTCTTCTCATAGTAGGAGATAAGGATTTTGGCTTGTCAGTGTTTGTTTGGGGTAATCTCGTTACGGGGAGTGATAGAATATCTGTTTGCGTACATATGCTTCTGGTGACTTTTTTTGCAGCGGCCGCATAACTCTTGCCAGGCTGCGGTGTTCTCGAGGTAACCTGTTTTCTAGCCTCAGGGTATGAAACTTTATTTTTCACTTTATATGTTGTGATTTCCTTTTCTAGTACCCATTGAGGGCAGTTTCGAGAATAGGAGGGATGGTCACCATTACAGTTGACACACACCTCCTTAGCTGTACAGTTGTTGTTGTTGTTGTTGGTTGGGTTTTGTGGCGCAAGGTCCAAAAGAGGACAAGCTGCGCCAAAAAATAAGCTTTAAAGAAAATATATGTTTTTAAGAAAACCCAAACTCAACATTAAAAGTTTAAAACACAAAAATAGATGTATAAATTTACATTAAAATCTGGGAAAATATAAGTAAATGAAAATGAACAATAATACAATTTAAATAAAAGCAAGGAAACCAATTTCCCTTAAAAAGGCAAAAAGGTTTCGGTGGGGTGATTCCCCCACTAAATCATACATAGTTAAAAGGTCAGTTGTAAAATATTTAAAACGGTAAACGTTAAAATGAGGACATGATATTAAAATATGAAACACAGTATATGGTACATCACACGTTTCACACCATGGATTTAGTTCATTTAAAAACAAATGTCTGTGTGTGAAACGTGTGTGTCCGATACGAAGGCGAGTCAATCTGACATCTGCTCTTCGTAACGGTAAAACAGATGATGGAATGAGGTATGGAAAGATGGCACGCAGTTTGTTTGCGACCTGCATATTCCAGGACTCCTGCCATAGAGAATTTACAAATCTTTTAACAACCCCTTTCACGTCGAATAGAGGGACAGATGAATGGAGTGAGGATGATGCAGCTTTAGCAGCTGCATCCACCTTTTCATTTCCCTCTAGACCTACATGACCTGGGACCCAACAGAAAATGATGTTATAACCCTTGCCAGCAAGGGAATCCAATGCTCCGAAAATCTTGGACACAACGGAATGACAATAATTGAAATTCCTCAACGCTTCTAATACACTCAAACTGTCAGTATACAAGCAGATTTTATTAAATTGCTCTGTATTCACTAGCTGAAGTGCTTGAAAAATAGCGGTAGCTTCAGCTGTAAAGATGGAGCAGGACGTATGAAGGCTGTAACCATAACTGGCATTTGCATAAAATATGCCACAGCCAACATGTCCTGCTGTTTTAGAACCATCCGTGAATACAGGCGTGTATGATGAATACTGACAGCGATGTGATAGAAAAAGCTGTTGAAAAATAGTTGAGGTTGTGTCCGATTTTCTAAACTGAGCGAATGGATTAATAATGTTAATCTGTGGATCATACCAGGGTGGATGTGAATGTAAGTCCGTTTTAATGAAACGGACATCATGCAGGTCTGTTAAATACAATTGAGATTTAGTACGACTGAGAAAGGGTTGGATGCTAAATGGCCGAGCATCATATAATCTCTTCAAGGCAGGAGTATATACCAAGGATCGTAAGGGATGTTGAATGTTAGACATAACTTTAGCGTAGTAATTGAGAGACAGCTGCATTCGTCTCAGGTCTAAAGGCAATTGTTGGGTAATCGCATAGAGACTCTGGACGGGTGATGTGCGGAATGCGCCTGAACAAATTCTCAAAGCAGAGTGATGCACGGTGTCCAGTCTGCGTAAGACAGAAGACCTAGCAGATCCATACACAACACTTCCGTAGTCAATACGAGATAAAATTAGTGCTTGATAGACTCGAAGGAGTGACAAGCGATCAGCACCCCAAGAAGTATTAGATAATACCTTGAGGATATTAAGCGATCGCTCGCACTTCTTCCGCAAATGTAAAACATGCGGAAGAAAGGTCAACTTTCGGTCAAATATTACACCAAGAAATTTAATCTCGTTTACTACAGGTATTGTAGTGTTGTTAAGATGAATAACAGGATCGCTGTGAAGACTGGTCTTCTTGCAAAAATGGACACAGCAGCTCTTACTAGGAGATAGTGTGAAGCCATTCTCTGCACACCATGCAGCTATTTTATTAACAGATGTTTGTAGTTGTCTCTCAATTAAACGCATGTTCGATCCTTGGCAAGATATTTGCAGGTCGTCCACATACATTGTGCCAAAAACTGAAGGTGAAAGAAGATGAAGAATGTGACTAATGTAAAGGTTAAAAATTGTGACACTTAAAATAGAACCTTGGGGTACACCCTCGGCTTGAATAAAAGTATTGGATGTAAATGTTCCAATACGAATTTTAAAAGTACGGGAGCGTAGAAAGTTTTGCAGGAATATCGGGAGATTACCCCTAAAGCCAAAATCATATAATGAACGGAGAATTCCATATCGCCATGTACGGTCGTATGCCTTCTCGATATCGAAGAAGATGGAAACCAGATGGTTCCTCCGCACGAAAGCGTTGCGGATTTGGGTTTCCAAAAAAGTAATGTTATCAAGAGTGGATCTTCCTTTACGGAATCCACTCTGATTGATATGTATACATTTATTTTCTTCTAAGACATGTACGAGACGGGCGTTGACCATACGTTCGAGAGTCTTGCAAAGGCAACTCGTCAGAGCTATGGGTCGATAATTTGATGGTTCTGAAGGATCCTTACCAGGTTTAAGGACCGGAATTACTGTTGCTTCATTCCAAATTGATGGAAATGCATTTTCAGTCCAGATCCTATTGAACAGATACAATAAGTTCAACAGGGAGTCTGGACTTAAATGTTGAAGCATAAGATAGCTAATTCCATC
>JAPDSC010082478.1:0-25359 GCA_026290005.1 Latrodectus geometricus | reverse complement strand
CATGATGAGAAATCCAAATAATTCTCTATCTCAATACCGTAAATATATGGATAATGAGGACATTGTATTATTGGCTATATTAGATTCAAATCTTATGTTCTGATACATTGACATGTGTATAACATCAATGGTGGAGGAGTTTGGGATAGATGCCTAAGTAACCTAAATCAATAAATTCTTGGAATTAAATAAATTGCAAGTACCTAGCAATGAAGTTTTGCTTGGTAATTCTGTAACTACTTTACAATACTTAGTAGCAGTTGCTGCTTGTTTCCTGTTTCCCAGCACCTAAAGAAACCATATCCTGTTGCTTGACCATATCGGTTATTAACAACAATAGGCAACATTATTACCTGCCCTGTGAAATGGAAAAGTACCAATAATATTCTTATTTTGAATGAATGTGTACTACAAGTTTTGAAATTTTCTTCCAGTTATAGAGAGTTTAACTTTCATTTCGTTGCAAACAATTATTTAATATTTATTTTTTTCTTAATATTTAGCATAACATCCTTTTCTATTGTTCTATTTCCATCATTTCTTGACTTTAAGTAAATATATCGAATAGCATCTTTGTATTCAAAACAGATAAGCACATGTTTGGAGGTACAAGAACAATCATTGCCACACAAGAAATAAAATTAAATTTATGGAAAAATGATTCTATATAAGTTACAAAACCATACATTATAGTGATATTCAAAGGTGTACATGAAATTATTTTACAAAGTTTAAACTTTCAAAATGTAAGTGAAACAAGTTTAATTTTTAAAGCCTTTTTTTTTATAGGCTATTAAGTGCCAAAAGACGTGGTCGAGTATGCTTTTGGAGTGTTAGCTTCGAGGTTTAGATTATTCCAATTTAACATTAGTCTGTAAACTTCAATCATGAAAAGTTTATCTATCGCTACCTGCATAACTATTTGATTTCGCGGACCTCTGCTCATTCAAGCAATGACCAAGACCTATCTATACAATTATATTTTATTTATTAATTTTAAAATTATAAATCCTATTATATAATATATTTGCATTTACAATTTATTCAAATTACCAACTCAAGTCATGAACTTGTCTCCGTTTGCTTCAAGGAATGCTATTATACTATTGCCATAGAAATGCTATCAAAACTAACTTATTGTTTTTTTAATAGAAGCTGATAGAGTTGTTGGCATTATAAAGAGTCAGGTATATTTTATTTATAATTTAAAACCAAAATCATGGTTCCATTCATTGAACATTTAATTTCTTAGCAACAAACACACAATATTGAATAATTCATTTCAATGGCATTTAAGGACATAAATTTTTGGTTCATCATTTATTAAAATTTAGTTATTTCTAAATGATTCAAATATAAAATATGTACACATAATTTGAAGGCTCTTGTTGGTTTGATGTTGATAGTAAAATTTATCAAAGTAAAGTACACTACTGGCCATTAAAATTGCTACATCAAGACGGCGACATGCTACAGACGTGAAATTTATACAAAAGAAAGAAGGTGCTGTGATATGCAAATGATTAGCTTTTCAGCGCATTCAGATAAAGCAGGCGCCAGTAACGATACCTACATTGTGTTTAAATGAGGAAATTGTTCAGCCGGTTCTTCATACACAAATTGCATTTGAACGTTGTTGCCTGGTGAAAAGTTGTTGTGATGCTTCGTATAAGAAGGAGAAATGTGTACCAGCACGTTTCTGACTTTGATAAAGGTCGAATTGTAGCGTACCGGGATTGCGGTTTATCTTATCGCAGTATTGCTGCTCGCGTCGGTCGAGATCCAATGACTATTAGCAGAATATGTAATCGATGGGTTCAGGACGGTAATACGGAACGCCATGCGGGATCTCAACGGCCACCTATCACTAGCAGCCGAGAAGACAGGCATATTATCCGCATGGCCGTAATGGATCGTGCAACCACGTCAACCACGTCACGAGCCGTGAGTCAAGAAACGGGGTCGTTTGGAAGACAACAAGTGTCTGCACGAACAGTTCGACGACGTTTGCTGCAGCATGGACTCTCAGCTTGGAAACCATGGCTGCGGCTTCCCTTGACGCTGCGTCATAGACAAGAGCACCTTCAATGGTGTGATCAACGATGAACCTGGGCGCACGAATGGTGAGACGTCATCTTTTCAGATGAATCCAGGTTCTGTGTACAGCATCATGATGGTCGCATCCGTGTTTGGCGGCATCGTGGTGAACGCACACTGGCAGCGTGCATTCGTCATCGTCATAGTGGCCTATCTCCTGGAGTGATGGTATGGGTGCCATTAGATACAAGTCTCGGTCACCTCTTGTTTGCATTGACGGGGCTTTGAACAGTGCACGTTACATTTCTGGTGTGTTACGACCCGTGGCTCTACCCTTTATTCGAGCCCTGCGAAACCCTACGTTTCAGCAGGATAATGCCCGACCGCTTGTTGCCGGTATTGTACGGACCTTCGTTGATACGCAACATGTTCGGCTGTTGCTCTGGCCAGCAAGTTCTCCAGATCTTTTACCAATAGAAAACGTCTAGTCAATGGTTGCCGACCGACTGGCTCGTTACCAAACGCCAGTCACTACGGTTGATGAACTGTGGCATCGTGTTGAAGCTGCATGGGCATCTGTCCTGTACATGCAATCCAATCTCTGTTTGACTCAATGCCCAGGTTTATAACTGCTGTTATTACTGCCAGAGGTGGTGGTTCTGGGTACTGATTTCTCAGGATCTATCCAGCCAAATTGTTTGAAAATGTAATCACTTGTTATTTCTAGTATAATATATTTAAATGATAAATATCATTTTGTTATCTGCATTTCTTCCTGGTTTAGCAATTTTAATGGCCAGTAGTGTATATTTATAGAACAATATATATACATAATGCTTGTGAAATTTAGTTAAATCAATTATCTGTCTGACAGGTTTATCTTGAAGTCAAATGGAACAAAACTTTTCTTTATTTTTTCAACGATAAAACATTGTAATTCATTGTTATTAAAACATATATAAGTATATATATATACATATTTTCTTGTTAAAAATGTTGAACATTATAAAGTGTAAGCAATCATCAAATTAATCATCTCAATATAAGTTTTTATAGTAAGTGCGCAGTAAAATATTTCTCTATAGATTAAGCTTTAATAAATTAATCCCAGAATATATTTAATTATTATTTTTATTTTTGTGAATTTAGTAAAAACCGTTCATTATGTATTTTTAGCAGACGTTTACTTTGTTTTTCAATGATTACATGTTTGATTGTCGTATTAACATAATTCAAAGCAGCGACTTCTTCCTTTATTATATTAAAACACCTTTGCAGTCGCTCTATATTTGTCTGCGAAATTTCTGATGGTTTCAATTCCTCAGATTCAGACTGAGCACTCACTGCAATCAGACTAACAGGGAACATACAATAATAATGATTCTGTTCTAGATTAATTTTATTAATTAAATCTATATAAGTTAGTATTTATCAGAGAACAGTCAATCTGCTAAATTTAAAATTACTATATAGTGAAAATAATAAATATTTACATCTTTATTATTTTTCTTGCAATTTATATATATCCATAACAAAATTAGTACTTTTATTACATATTTTACAATCAAATTTGATGCATTAGTATATTTAAAAAACATAATTTTTTTTTATATTTCAGATTTTCAATTAAAATAAATAAAAATTTATGAAAACAGGATAACGATATTTGATTTGATTACATGAATATTATCCAGAATAAATTAATATACACCCAAAAATGCAGTACGCATGAGCATCTAAAGCTTGAGATTTATGTGGCGTTAGATGTTTAAAATAATTTTAATGAATACATTCCTTTGGATTGATTGAGCTGAAATTCCCAACACTAAATTCTCGGTTGCTCACATGCAATCTGTATAAAAATTTCATGAATTGATTGGGAGAATAATTTTAATAAAATGTAAATGTTTTTATAGAATTACTTGAAAAATATAATTCAAAATCAAATTTTATCAAAACCCTTAAGGATCCATATAGTATAAAGTGTTCTAAAATAGTTGAACTCTTACGAAAAAAATTTAAATACCATTTCTAAAGCTTGGTTTTTCACTTTAACTTGTAGCAAGTGCAACTTTATTTTATATAAGTTTCACATGCAACTTATTTAAAATAAAGTTTGAAATTAATTCTTAAATTATTATCATTGTTTGGATTAAATTATGAATTAATTTCATAAAAATTTACTTAGTGCAAATAGTTATCCATTTGCATTAATTTAAAAATCCTAATTCAATAAATAATTACATTACATTTCATTTCATAGTCTGTTTTACAATATTTAAATAAAAATTTAAAAATTGCAAATAAATTTGTTTATGTTTTAAATGACATTCATAAAAGTAATAATGTAATAAAATAATAGTATGCAAATTAAAAAAAATTTTATAGTGTTCAAAATGGAGTTTTTAAATTAAAAACATGTTATATTCAGTTCAATTTTATTGAAAACTAAAAATATTAAAAGTATTTTTTTTTTTGTTTTATAAAAAACAATTTCAACTAGGAAGATACTTAAGTGAAATGAAAATATTTCTTAAAAAGTCATGAAATTTTACCAATGAATTGTTTTTCAAAATTATAATTATTCCAGTGAGATTTTTATAAAACTGATTTTTTCTTATTTTTATTAAAATTATTATAATGAACTAGGTTCAGCAAGCTTCTGTTACCTTTTTAAAAATATATAATCAAATAAATCGATTTATAGTATAAAATAAAATTTTAAAACGCTGACCTATTATATAAAATAAACTTACGTAAAGTATGATGTTTTTCAATTTCTGCAGTAAATTTAGAATCCATTTTTTTATATACAGCACGTGAATTGGATGTAAACATGAACGCATTGCTTGGTTGTGAATGGAAAAATTAAGCATGCTAAATACTTCATTTGATGGAAAGTTCCTTTTCAATTTGGTCATTCATGAATGGTTGGTTGATGGCTTGTGGATATCTAGTAGTCATCCAAAGTGACCAAATGACGGCGTACAGGCTTGCTGCAAACCTAAGACTTTTCGTCAATGACCAAATACTTACTCTAGATTTCCTCTTATTTGAGATATTAATATGCCACATTATTCATGAAACGGTTTTCCGTAAGCCTATATTTGGTATATGATGAAATGGTTTAGTCAAAATAGATAATTACATGGTTTTAAAATTTATAAACTTTTGTTTTTGCAAAAATTACAATTTACAATGCGTTGCAGATTGCATGATTACATAAGATGTGGAAATTAATTTCATAAGCAAGTCGCAAGTCATTTCGTGAATGGTTGGTGGATAGCTGGTAGTTACCCACCGTGTCCGAGTGAGGATGTGCAGGTTTGCTGCCTTCTTAAAACAATGGATGTACACGGCAACAAAAAATAAAAGAATTATTTTCCTAGACTTAGCTCTACGGGGTCTGCTGCAAGTGCTCTATTGAACAAAATTCTCCATATTTTATCACGTCTTGGCTTATCCAGGCAGGATTTTTATGATAATCAATTACTGGCTTTGGACTTTTTTAAGGTGAACAAATTCATGGATTCGTAATAGTTCCGCTCTACTAGGATATGTGATCATCAGGATTTAACAAATACTTCAAAGCTATTTTTGAATAAAATAGCTGTTCCTCCAAATGTCAGCGGAAATTTAAATACGAGCTGAAATAGGAAATATCTTATGTGTTCAACGGAAATATGTTCTAGATAATTTCTAAGAGATGAACATATATGTTACAAAAATAATTCTAGGTTTATTCCTTGTTAATGATTTATTTTGGCATCCCTTCTTCTCCTTAACATTGATATAAAAGCATAAGCAAATTATAACTTACGACATAAAAATATATAATACACAAATTGCAATGTTAGTCAATGCTTCATTAATTCTAAATGCGATGCATATTGAAAAATCTGAGCTTACGATGCTTTAAATATATTTGAAGCTTTAAAAAAAAAGTATTTCGATGGAATTTACTATTTCAAATGCTTTTAATACATCTCTTTTGTGAGTATTAACCACAATATTTTTAGTTGTTTTTTATTGTAGATAAATTATTCCTTTCGGTAAAATCAGTATTTCTTATAAACATTGATATTGCCTCTTTTTGTTTCTATGAATTTTCGAGAAATAATGTAGCGTTGATGGAATTTGCCTATTATTTCGGAAATAACTAATGGTATGATAATCTCGTCTGCATACATCTTATCTTATCCATCTGCATAGACCTTATCTTCAGTAAAGATAAGATCTGTATCAAAAACCTTGTCTTGAATATATATATATTATATATATATAATAAAATTATTATTTTTTATATATATATATATATATATATATGAACTATGACACAAGGGATAAACCATGGTATAGTTATTTTTTCCAAACCTTTATCTTAAATCAGGGATGCAATATTTGAACCTGTTAAGTTATAACACACATATTTCTTTTAAAAAAAAATAATCGTCTTCTTGTTATATATTGTGATTCAGAACTCTGCCCGTACAAGAATTTTTTATTTTATTTTTATTATACTAATCAATTTAGAGAATTTTTTTGTGAAATGGTAATTAATACGAAAAATGTTTAGGAAAATTATGAATATGAAACTGAAATTAATTTACAAATTCATCCAGCACTTGAAGAAGTAATTTCATTATACATAAAACTTATTCAAATTGAATCATTGAAAAGGAAACGATTTTTTACAATGTTATAATCTACGCCATTTTAAATTCTATAGTTTGAGAGCTGAGACATATGAGATAAAGATATTATTAATAACAATGTTCAGTTTTTTTTTTTTTTTTTTTTTTTTTTTTTTTTTTTTTTTTACAAATTTTGTATCAGAATTCAGATTATCATTGTCAGTAATCAGATTATCATATTAGATCTCGGAGGTTTTGTCATAACACGTGCATTTAATCGCCCTTACGAACAGTTTTCAGTACACTGTTAGGAATCTCCTGTTAAAGTATCCAGATAATCAACACCCTCTAGAATATTCTAGAGGGTGTTGAGATAACCCCATAGTATGACGAAGGGGAAAGAAACTTTTTTTAGTGACAATATTTCTTCTCTTCTGGATTCTGTAAATCTCATTTCAAATTTTGGGAGTCAAAGTTTGGCTAAAATAACACCTAATTTTCATTTTAAAAAATACCTAAAAACATTCCGGAGTATTTTTGAGGTTTTTTATGATTAAAGAAAAATAATTCGCGATGGTAGTATAATCTAATATTTAAAACCTAACATTATTTTAATATCAGAAAACAAATATTAGTTCTAAATAAAGGTATAATTAAAAGAACACAATATTCATTCTTATTTATATGAATAACTTCATTAAAATCGTATGTAATAATTCATGAATACTTTATGCATATTCATACTACACGTCATCTCAAACTTGTGTGAGTCAAACGGATACCTAGAAAATAACTTAATTTTCATTTAAATTAGGAAAATTGTATATCCAGATTTCTTTAAGTTTTTACGTAATGGAAAGAAAGTAAAGTAATTGAAATCGTGAATAATATTTTAAATTTTTTTAAATATTTGCTTATTACCATAAGTCAAATATTAACTAGCAATACTGATGTGGTTAAGCGAGTTTAATATTCATATATAATTTAACTCATTTAATTCGAAGTACGATTACAGCTAAAACAAACAATAATTTGTCACGAGTGTTAAGACTAAGATATAAAAAATGAAAGAGTTTATATTGTTAAAAGAAAGAAAACGAAGCGATTTTTTTTCGATTATTATAAGAATCCTGTATTTCTAAGAGAGACATCTAGATAACACTTATTAATTTTTAACAGAACCACAATTTAATGATTTTTTAATATATATCCCAACTTTAAGTACTCACTAAAAGTAGATAATGTATAGTCAGTAATTTATTTAAATTATGGTCAAATTTAATTATTTGGTAAATTACGTATTAAATTATAATAATAAATATCTGTTTTTTAAAAATTCTAACTAATTATGTTAATTAAACTCAAATCACTGAATGAAATAAACTAAATTTTACATATTAATTAAAGAAGATGTACTCAAAAACTAATGGTTGGATAAATACTGTAAAACTGAAATTTTCTTTTATTCAAAAAGTTAAGGATTAGATTTTGAAGTGAGGATTATATAGAAGTTGATTCAGATTTTAGGTAGAAATTTTCTTAAGGAATGAATTTTAATCAACCAATTTTTTCTTAGTTTGCGGAAATTTAATTCCAGGACACTAACGACCGTATTCACCAACCAGAGTTAAACGAGGTTTCAGGATAAAGGGCGAGTTAAGTCATGAAATGTTATTCACCACGACAAAAGAAGCGCTTAACTCGCCTATATGGATCCCTAGAATAACCCTACGATTTCGGAGTGTTAGCGCCGAGTCAGCAAACAATGGCGGACTTAAGCTATATGTTTGTTGGCATTGATGTGGAAGATTGTTAGCCTATCAGAAGCCGTCTTACATGTCGTGTTCGGTTAACTCCAAAGTTGTTTTACACGGAAACTTCACCGCTTCGTGAATAAGAATCGGCCAGTCATGCTACAGTTGAGTTATATCTGAGATAGGCTACACTCAAGTTAACCCGTGTTTGGTGAATACGGCTGTACATGTAGTTCCTGTATGTGTCTAACTGTTAAATAGTGTTATATATGAAATAGTTATAAGGATTTTACTTAATAAAACTGAACCAACAAAAAACTCTTGAATTATTTAATAAAATATTTTGATAGAAATGTAATTATTTCTTTAATTTATCGATTTATATTTATTAAAAAAATATATTTAGCTGAGTTTGTAAGGAAACAAATTTTTTGGCCTGAGTAATAACGCAAATAAGAACATGCATGAGACTACAACATGAAGAAAATATACAATTAGAATTTCTCGCTTTTCCTATCAACAGTTCAGAATGCATAAACCGGCTTTATTTTCTGAAAAGTGACAATTGCGAACCGAACCACAAGTAAACACACTGACCTCACCGTGTTTATCTGTGATAACTGATAACCTTATTTTTCAGTCTGAAAAACAAGGCAAATTCTTAGGATGTGTAATTTTTTCTGTGAATAAATATATATTTAACAGTGATATATATAATAGTATATTTAACAGTGTTCAGTGAACCTCCACATCGTTCATTGAGAAATGTTTGCCGAATGATTAATGATCTTGTTTCCTATTCATCATCTCGTGAGTTCGGATCTCAATTTGGGATTGCCTGTTTGTAGTGGCTCGCAATCCTCTTTAAGTCGTAGTTTCAGATCTAATTAGCACTTGTATGCTAAAAATGACTGTTGAGCGACAAAACTAAACCTAAACATTGATTATTGTAAAATATTGATGCTTATACTTCAAATCAAATAATCTCAAATAACTCGTAACTTAATATAATGTCACGTTAAACATGGAAAGTAATACGGAACAAATTCATAGAACATGTCAAAGTAAAGAAAAATTCACGATTGAATAAAACGTCTATCATAAACAGAAGATGGATATAAAAAAGTAAAGCAACATTATTTAAGTTATAAAGTTAATTTTTTTGTACTTTATTATTTTTCTATATTATAAAGACATTTTTTAAAGAAATAATAAAGAAATGTTTTGGGAAAATCATTGAAAGGAGTGATAAATGATGAGAAGTCGTGACAGTGATTGTCGTTTATCAATAATAAGCATTCTATAACAATTTTCCATAGTTCGAAACAAGTAATTTTAAAAGATCGTTTAAATATGTGACGCTTCGCATTGCGAGTTCATTCTAAAACTTTATGAATCTGTTCCAAAAACATGTTCGAATGGTGATTTATTTATTTAGTCAAACAATTTATTAAAATCATTATATACTAAATTGCTATTTCTTCCCTTTTTAATATTTATGTATATTAAGAATTATATATGTATTATTTATTTTTGAGAAATAAATCTTGATCTGATCAAATCACATTCATTACAGTAAAACATCAATTAATCGAATGCAATCAAACAAATTAGATAGTTGAGTCTATCACTAAGAAATGCACAAATTTTGGAAAACATGTGATTTGTGCTTTATAACTTGATAATAAAATTTATATTTTCATATTATATTTTAAATATTTATTCAATTTTAATGAAAATTGATAATTAAAATTGTTGAATTTTTTTCAAAGATAGAAATACAAATAAGCATATACGAGGTTTCAGAGCAAAAAAATATTTAGTGCTGCCATCTATTACACAAATGTTTCATTATTTTATGCTTAATCTGTAATATTATTTTAACTTTCTTCACATGTAATCCACTTAGATATATCAACAATTACAGTTTAAATTTTTTCAGTTTAATTGTTTATTACTGTTTATTTTTTAAATTTTTTCAGTTTAATTGTTTATCATTGTTTCATTGTTTATTTTGTTTCAATGTTTATATTTATCATTGTTATCATTGTTTATCACAGAGGATAAGGAACTACTTTGATATACCCCCCCAAATCGGAAATTTGGCGACTTTTTTCCCGTCACCAACCATAATACCTGTTTTTGGCGCCTTTTTTCACTCGCCAAGATGGATTCTCGCTAAATACAAATAATTAATAGATTAAAAAACTTTAAAAAAAAACTCAGAAAATGGTACAAAATACAAGAAAATACTAAATTTGGCAAAAAGCTGAACCTAAAAGCTGAAAAAACCTAAATTGGTGACACCAAAATAAGAAACAGCAACCATAAAAAGTCCGTAGGGAGTGCCAGATTTGGCGCGTAAGTTTTGGGGGGGTATATCAAAGTTGTTCCGAGGATAAATATCTAGTTGTTTATTTCACTGAATGTAAAACTCTACAATGTTCGCTTTTATTATAAATCAATATATATCAGATAGTAATTTCGTAAACAGAAAAACATTAAAAAGGTAAAATGGATATACTCGGGTAAATGATCTAGGTATGGATTACAATTTACACAAATAGGTCATAATCACTTTGTAAAACTTAAAAATTATTAAAAATTTCTTTTAAAAAATATTCCGCATTTTTGTTTTAATAATATGATGTTTAAACGATACATTATTAGGAAATTAAAACACATCTAATTATTTAAATTCATTACATTAAAATACATGTATTAATAAAGATAAAAATGAATAAAGAAAATATATGAATATTAAATAAATATCATGTGCTTTAGGTACATGTTATGAAGTTTTGCACAGAAAATACTTTTTAAATATGTTTCTCAAATTATTACTAATATTAGGTTGGAGAAAAAGAAATCCATTATTTTTACGTGAACTTTATGGTACTTCTTTTGGATTCACTTTGTAAAAAGGTTTAAAACAGCTTTCATGTAGATTTTTATGTCTTGCGCGTTACGACTGCTGACATGCGGTTAACTTCGATCATTTTTGATATTTTATAGACATTTTCGACGATGCTGTATCCACATGCGAGGTGCATCTCTAACATGAAAAATACCCGAACGGAATCGATGAAACAAAAATTGTACGTAACTGGTTGTTACAGTCTTATATAGGACGATAAACACCTTTCACAATTTTAGCCACCCGGCTATCTTTTTCGCCGTTACAAGAGAAAAACGAAAATGTATCGTATTTTCTGTTTGTTGTCTTCCATTTTTAAGACCTTGTACTCGTAACTGAATTAATCAAACAAAAAACTGCAAGAGGATATTTTAGTGTCAAATCTCACCTTTCTAATGAGCATAAATCTGAAATTGTTTGATAGATACCTCACGAGATATCGATCACTACAGACGTCTACCGAAAAAATAATGGATTACTTTTTCCCCAACCTAATATATTTGCTAATATAACTAATACATTTACTAAATGTATGAGACGTTTATTTTGAAATTTAATCGATTTGAAGATAAATGGCCTAAGTTCATTTATCTTCGAATCGAGATAATTAAAGGTTTGCGTTTCAATGAATTTAAAAATATATTTTATAGGATGCTAATGAGTCATACTGCTTAAGTATATCTAAGGTTGTTAAATGTATAATACCTATTAAAATAGTGTCAATTATTAAGTGAATAATATGCGTTTTCTTATAAAGAATGGAGATAGGCCACTTTCAAAATTAACAACTAGATTCATTATGAAACTTGAAGGTGTCCAAGCTCATTCAACATAATTTATGCTTCAAATTGAAAGAAAAAAAAACAATACTGAATTTATTATACATATCTTTAAAATACTTTGGAAACATAATTTATACGATTCAAAAAAAATTTTAACAACATAATTACAAACATAAATTCATAAATTTATTGCAAAACAATGTACTACTCATTTACATTTTGTGAGTATTTTATTATTTTGTTTGTCTGTCAGAACTCTATTGGGCTACCCGCCTCAGACTAATGGCAGTCATGCTAAAGTCTGGCTTTAAAAAAAAAAAAAAAAAAAAAAAAAAAAAAAAAAAAAAAAAAATTCATTCTCATTAATTGATGCCTTATAAAAAAAATTTTTATACAGTTCATTTCTGATAGAAACATCCAACATATTTTTAATCAATCTATTGATTCTCCATTAGAATTTTTTACACTTTTAAAAACTGCGTTTTCTAATAATTTTTTTGATACGAAATCTTCTTGTTTCATTTCGTTCACAATAAAATTATTTCCTTTTCAATATATTTTAATAATCTTGGGGAACGAATAGTAAATCTTTTTAATGACATTTCTATCACGCCAAAATTTCTATCATTCGGTAAAAACGAATGTCCTGATATTGAAAATTTGTGATCTATGACTTCCACATTATTTTCCAAAAATTGGACAATTTTTAACCACATTGAAGTTACTTTAATGTTTCTATTTTGTCCGGTGCACATGTAAGCTATAATGTGTCTTTCACTTCTTAAATTTTTAACATGTTTTAGAAGGCATGAAATAATTTCTTGAGCACCTCTCGATGCAATTGTTTCATCCGAAAACTACATGTAAACAATATCGTTATGAAAATTGTGAATACCCAAATTTTAAACATACGTATTGCATTTGTAATACGCTACTG
The DNA here is from genome assembly GCA_026290005.1 of Latrodectus geometricus. Classification (NCBI taxonomy): domain Eukaryota; kingdom Metazoa; phylum Arthropoda; class Arachnida; order Araneae; family Theridiidae; genus Latrodectus; species Latrodectus geometricus. The sequence goes on along the minus strand of JAPDSC010082478.1, from coordinate 12,298 downwards.
AGGTAGTCAACTTGAGATACCTTCATCCGAAGTTACCTTCATTAATTAACTTAATAACTGCTTTCCGACATTATCAATAGTAAATATCTAAACTTAAGTATAAATGAAGTTAAGCCACTTTCAAAATAAACGGCTCATATACTATCGGTACACAATAATATCTGCAATTATCTTTAATCTAATTCTATTATATATATATATATATATATATATATATATATATATATATATATATAAACCAAATTATATAATAAAGAGTAGCGGTATTTCTTTTGTATCCTTGTGATTTAATAGAATTTTGCAGATGACAATCTAACATTGCTGGCGACAACTTTGTTAGCAAGCAAAATATAAAAAATAATAATAAATGCATATTTTTTGGTAAAAAAAATAGAAAAAAAAAACGAGAGGAACGAAAAAATGCTTCTAGGTCAAGTACGTGATTCCTATGACTAATAAAAAGAACGCGCCTAACATTTGTATCAACAAGAAAGATGAACAAAATAAAACGCACCGTGAAGGCACGGTTTACAAAGAATGGGACCATGACGTCGTCTAATTCAGCAGCAAGTTGCCGCTGACAGATTTTGTGATTGAAAAGATAAGACACGGTGTTCAGAAACACCTTCATTATTTGAGAATCTGTACCCCGATAAAGCTTATTGAGCAGTGTGTATTTTTTTCTGCACAATCATGTTTTTTAAATTTTTGTTGGCATAGTCGATGTAATTTAATCGCAAAAAATATATTACTCTTGTTTGATAATTGTAACTAACAGTATAAAGTATTTTCCCTACATTGAGTTTGCAATTGAAATCTTTTATTGTGTGTTTGAGGTATTAAAATGTGTTATTTAGAAATTTCATTTGAAATTGCACAGAACAATGTGTTAAATTTAAAAACATTTAAGAAACAATTATGCTATAGTGATGGAGAAATAAAATAAAAACTTATTTGTATGATGAAACCTTTAATAAAAAAGTGTTAGCCGATTTTATAAGTTACTTATGACTTTAATATGATACAAAAATATAGATGTAGGGCTTTATGTCGGAAGCATAATATTGTCTTTTGTTTCCTGAAAAGAACCTTAAAAAATCCATAAAGTGGGATTTTTTTGAAGGAAGTTTGAGATTGGTGGCTTATTTTGTCGGTGTAGCTTGCCGTTCTTGTTTTTATGGGCATGGTTAAGATACACAAAATAATTAGACAGGGATCTAAAACTCATGGATTTTGAAATGTTACTAACAATCATAACCGACGTGAATTTCGTGCCAGTGAATTGTTTAACAAATTGACAGTTGCATAACAATGAATTTTTACTCAACTGTCATCTTAACTCTTGAATTACCTGCAAATTTATCAAACTGAAGAAATAATTAAATTATTTGTTCAGTGAAAAATCTAACGGGCTATGGCTGTTGTAAGCCATTTTTATTTCAATTATCTTCTGGGAAATATTTTCACAGATAGAGGGTTGTATTCACGTGTCGAAAGAGAAAAAAAAAAAACCCCGAAAATTCTGAATCATACATTCAGACAGATAAGCATACAGAAGATAAAAAAGGCAACAAATGCTTTGTAGCAATGGTTAGGATCGAAACCGGTACTTTTCTCTCGAAAATCAAGATATTTAGGTGAACTAAATTTAAAGTAGTGTAGTGAAGTTTTTGATTAGACTTTTAATAAAGACACATCACAATCAAACGCTATTCTTTAATATAAATAAGTATTATTGAACTATATTTCTTATAATATTTTATTTTTGCCTGATTTATTTACTCTGCCCATTATTTAAAAACACATTATAATATACCCAAAGTTACAAATCCTCCAAAGGTTCCACGTTTGCATCCCAAAATTAACGAATAACCAGAAAAAAGAATATGAAAAATTTTTAAATTTATATTTGCAATTAAAATAAGTTTATAACTTCAGTTATATAATTGAAAAATTATTAAAAATGATTATATAGGACACAAGTTATAGAGAAAGAGGTTTTTAAAAATATGTGTGCGTTTATTTTTGGCATGAGTGGAAATAATTTTATAATCATTATCAAGGTGAAAATATTTATTTCAGAATACAACTCTTCAAACATTAATTATATACAACTATTTTTTATTCCTAAAAATAAAATTTATTAATTTTGAGTAAATAAACTCTTAAGTTATAAATAAAATATTTCAAAATAAAATCTTGCATAACATTCATTTATTATGCTTATTCATTTATACCATCAAAATAGCAAAATTACATTTCAAATAAAAAATAATATTGTAAAGATTGAAATGTGTAAATATAAAAAAAATCTTCTTAAACGACAAGTGGAATTTACTTTTTAGAAATGATTCAAAATTTGAGATATTAATCAAAATATCCGTACTTTTTTTGTGATTAAAAGATAAATGGAAATAGAAAAAGTAAAATTCTTTCTACTTTTAAGTAGCACGAAATTATAAAATCAACTGTTCATACAAGCTTTTAAATTTTAGCATCACCTCAAAAAGTTAAGAAGCATTCCTTAAAATTCTGATACGATGAATGGTTTTTTTTTTTTCCCCTTCAGAAAATATTTCTATAATTTTATACCACTCAACCCATGAAGCATTTTTAGTGTTCGCAAATGAAGGTTAATATAATAAATTTCATGAACTTTAATAAAATATGGGAAAACTGTAGCTCTCACCACCTGTCAGGCCTTGAAAATAGGTGAATAACACTTAATATTCCCTCACTATTGACCCTGACATTCAAAGTGAATAGAAGAATTACTTTCAAATATGATATTTATATGTAGCGTCTTACCACCTGTTCCTAAAAACACTTTACGATTACTTCCAAGGATTGCATTTTCAAGTTTTTCGAAAGACAAATAATTAGAAATGAAAAAAAATTTCAAAATATATTTCATTTTTATCTTTCAACCATATAAATTAGCTCATTACGGTTTTGGCAACTGCTGAGTTGGAATTTGGAAAATACAATCTTTTGATTAATAATATAAAATGCTGTAATTTCAAAACTTTATAAATATGGAATGTTTTGAAATTATGATACATAAAATATTTATTTTAGATCTTTGACTAAAACTTTGGTATATTTAAACTAAATAGAAATTTAAAATATAAATTTTTTATTAAATTTAATCCTATATTAGTAAATTTACGATTCCACTTTATCATAAATTTATAATCCACAAAAAAAAAAAACAACAACCTAGTTTTATTAATATATTGAAATCAATCGCTGGCTTTACGGCTCTAGTACTATGAATTCGTAATGAATTTGTAAATGGATATAATATGCGTACACACATGCAATATCAAAGAATCTTGTAGAAATTTTATAGAACTTATATTCATACAATATAATGCATTGCCGTTTTTCTGATCAATACTTTCTATACTAATAAAAATAAAATTTTGCCATTAAATACAATACCATTATTTTAAAATAATCTATAACAGCTATTATCTCTTATATTTGATAAAATTATCATTTGGAAACGGGTGTACTAAATGAGATTCTCTGCTCGCGAAACCGCATTACATCATTATGGTTTTGGTCTGGTTTTCATCTCTCTGAATAAGGATCAGTCATTTTGATACAACGGAATAAACAGTAACTGTTTATATATATATATATATATATATATATATATATATATATATATATATAAACACTTTAAATTTTCACATGTGATTATTTACAGAGGAATTAATTCAGAAAGCTATCAAGCTTTTAAGCCGAAGATAGTCCAACATGAAAAAAATAAAATAAAATAAAATTTTCATCATCATTTTTCATTTTTGATATATTTCAGTAGCTACTTGATCTAAATATTTTGACTATTCTGACATTGTTAATATATATATATATATAAATTTGCACAAGTATAGAAGTATACCAGTTAAATAATTATTAAATACCTATACTTAAAATTATTTAACATATTTTATTTTATCACTAATATCTTTTCTTCAAATAAATTTTATTTCATCAATTATAAATTGAAGATTGTCAACTCAAAGACAGAAGTATAAATTTCAGTTGTTCCCTTCTCCGGCTGCAGCTGCCAAATTGCCCTTGACTCTGAAATAGAATTTTGAATTCTCCCTCTATTTATAAAAGACAACTTAATCAGCTACTGGGCGTTGGAAGATTAGAATACTAAACGTTCGAAAAATAACACATTAGCGTTGACTAATCAAGACACGCACAGGCAGTTCGGCACCAGGAGTCGTAATTTTTGGTCTTGCGACTCTATAAATGACACACTTCCTTATATCGTTTGGCCGTCCGAATATTTCTTTTTTGTCAAGTGGCAATGTCAGTTAATGAATCACTTGACAACAGAGTCCCAATTAACGGATAATATCTTGTTTTTTTGTAGAAATAGAAATTCTTAGGCTCTTCTTTTAATATTAATTTGATTTCAGATAAAGATCTCCTGGCTCGCTTTTAGAATAATGTTTTCTTACTGTCTTAAGAATAAGCGTTGGGTTAAATATCAACTAGATATTTGTCCTTCGAAACATGTGAAATAATAATTTTAGAAATATATTCGATTAAAAGAAATAAATGAATAAAAAGTAAATTCTTTAAAATTAAAATGTAAAATTAAAAAATTTGAAATCATAAATAATGTTTTAGTTGCTATTTCTTATACAGTGATTTTTTTTTTTTTTTATAGAGTTCTCCGAAATTCATGTAAATGCATATTGGATAAATTTAGAAATAATCGAAGTAATTGAAACAAACAAGATTATAATAATCCGACCACAATAACATTCACTTTAGGATTTATCTTCTAAAAATTAATAAAATAACGTTATTAATATTGATTTTTAAAAAAATGCAGTTAATTTAGAATATTTTTAGATAAATAATCGACATTCTTTTTAAAACATCTATGAATTAAAATAATATACATCAATGAATTAATTTTATACCCAAATCCATAACTTCTGTTATCTATTGATAACATGCAATCTAGTTTTGTATGAAGATATTTATTTCCGTAAGAAATGTAGTTCAGTTGCACGGTTTTATTAAATTTAATGACTTTTTATTGAAACAGAGCTGTGTTTTATCTTTTTATTAATATAAAGAATTTGCGTGAGAAAATAATCAATCTCAAAAAATTAATTTACAAAATTGATAACATCAGCAAATTAAAAATGTTACTTTAAATAGAATTCATAATATATTTTGATTAATCATTAAGTAATCAAGATGTTTGATGACTGCTTATCCTTTAAATTTGCAAATGTTTTGCGAATGTGATTTTATTCCTTGTTAAAATTTTAGAGCAATCAATCATTGTATTTAGAATTTAAAATATTATTTTACTTGCATCAGTAGTTTAAAGTTACTTTCAAAATGCTTTATTTGTTAAATATTTTTAACAAGTATTATATAATTGCTTAAACTTTCTAGGTGACATTTTTTAAAAAATAAATTAATAAGTCATAAATTTTCCTAAATACGTTTAACTCTTGATCGATTTCCTTTACCGCAACTTTAGTGTAGTATCTTTATTATTGTTTTCCCATTATTCTTAATTAAATCTTTAATGTTTGTCACATTCGAATCATAATTAATAATAAACAAATTTATATAATCTGAATTTATAAATTAACAATAACAATGACCTTGCTTATTAAGTGTATTAATTGTACGCACATAATTTGGGCAATACGTTGCCACATCAACATATAATTAAAAATACATAAAATATTTTCTAATAAAATAATTTACCTATATTTATTTATAAAAAATAGGTGTAGTACATGCTAAATTTATAAACTCTATTTATGTCAAATTTAATATTCTTTTTTGAAATCAATATTTAAATAAGTTTCAGTTCATCCTTTTTTTTTTTATCCACTGCGAAGATTTCTAAGCCCAATTTAATCGCATAATCATAGATATTTCTTATCACGACAGAAATCATAATGTATTGATGATGAAAATATTAATCAACCAATGTTTCATCAGCTATCTTTTATAAAGAGTATGTTTCTTTGATTTATAACAACGCATCAAAACAAACAAGATTTCGATTGCAAAGATATGGAATATCTTATCAGCAAAAATTCTTTCCCAAATAGACACACAAGAATCAATCTAAGGCAAAAAGAAACAAATAAGGCAAAAAGAAACAAATAAGGCATTTTTTCCGCGTTTAGTCAGTTGCAAAAATCGTTATAAGAAGTAAAAATTACTCAAATGTCATCATTACAGAAGACGCCCATCTTCTTCCTGTCCGTTCGTCTTCCGTACGAGCTTCTGAATACGCCCTCTAACGACCCTTCCCCCCACTTAAGTACCAAAAAAAAAGATCGTATCTATTATAAGTAATTCAATAATTTGTAGAAGGTAGAAAGTGAACCACCCAAATAAGAATATAATAATAAAAAAACCACTTCAATTGCGTTTCTCGACACTAATTATGGCATTTACGCTAATTTTATGTTTGCGTAATTTTAAAGAAATAAGAATATTTTGATAAAAAATTTACTGTACGGTTACCCTTGGCGATTTATTAAAAAGTTCGCCAAAAATCTCGCCATTCTGCACAAGCGAGATTAAAAAAAGAAGCAGAATATCAAAAAATATTGCCTGTGAGAAAAAATAGGTTACCAGAAATTTATCACCGAAAGTGGAATAATTGTGCCAGAGATGATCGTACAATAAATCTGAGTTAATATTTTGAAATATCACGCTTTCATCTACAACAGTTTAGACAAAATTTGAATCATAATGTAATTTATTATAAACAAACTAATCGCTACTATAATACAGCATTAGTGTGTTTTTTAAATATAATCTTCAATATATATATATATATTATGCGTGTGATTTTTAATATAATTTATAATTAAAATTCAATTTACTCTTACAATTACTTTGAAGAAAATTTTTAATATTCTAATATACGCATTAGTTTATTAATAAATGGGATTGATGTTGTTATTAAGAAATGAAATTAGTTGATCAAGATAAACAAAGAAAAAATATGTAATGTCGGACATACGAAATTATAAATATTTGTTTTAACTAATATAACCAATAGATATGAACAAAAATATCAGCTATATATCCTATGGTAAGCAATAATTTTAAATTAAAATATAATCCTAATATAATTTGGTTTAATTTAAAAAAGTTTAATCAAAAAAAGTGTTAAAAGTATAAAATAGTCAAAACTAGTTTCAAAAACAGAGTCAAGAATGGTTTTAATCTGTTAAATCTGCACTGTGTAAATTTAACCAGCTGTGTATAAATCTGATAATTTTTTTAAATAATATGAAGAAAAGTATTACATTTATTAAATCCATGAAAGGATTAATTAATCTCAAAATTTGTTTAAACATATTTTACTGTCTTGTAACTGATTTCAAGAGTGCATATATATATATATATATATATATATATATTTATATATATATATATATATATATATATATATATATATAATGGATTTAAGTTAATCATATTAAAACAACAAGTCCTCAAATATAGAGAATTATGATAATTTTGGAAAATTAAATGTTAGCACTAATTAATTGATGTTTTTATTATTTGTTTTAAAAAAAGTTTGTGATTAATTAAAATATTTTGAATAAATTAAAATGTAGTAATATTTTAATTAAATGTCTGTTTTAATAGTTTCATTGTTATTAATTAAAATTTTACATGGTGGAAGTAAATATGTATGTGTTAAAAGATTTGAGGGGAAATAAATTTTTGCAAATAAAAATGGATTAATTTAGTTGTGAGTAGATTATAATCTTATAAAATGTAACCTTAAAAATACATCTTTGCCTGTAAAAAAGATTTGATAAAAGTAATATTATTAAGAAAAATGTAATGGCCACATTCAGTAAGTAAGTTAAAAAAAGTTATTTATTTTATCTGACCTTGTTACCTAAAGAAAAAAAAAATTCTGTAATTGTATAGGAAACATGTTTTTTGTGGTATCGTTATAGTATTTTGCAGTACGCGAAATAAATCAACAACGAATGCCAAAAAGCAAATAGGATTACACCCATTTGACGAAGAAAAATAAACAAACGCCAGCGTTATATTTTCAAAACTATCAGGATTAAGTGACAAACCTGCCTTTTTCGACAGCTCACTCCCATTATCCAATTAGCCAAAAAGATTTTTTTTTTTATGTATATCGTGAAAAATTGTTGACTCAATGGTGGTAAGATACTAACTTTTCGTTTGCTAAAGCCTCAAAATGGAGATAATTTTTCATTCCATTCTTCAATTTATTCAGACACACGTTTTATTAATCATTTTACAGATATAGAGCGCCATCTTGTGTTATTTTTTATCTAAAAAGGACACTTTTACCAATTTTATTGCCCGTGAAAAAAAATTAAAAATTATGTAGAAAATTGAAAATAATTAGCTGAACATAACTAGTAAAATATATTATATTTCGTGATATAAACCTCTCCTCAGATAATTCAGATGGAAAATTACAATTAATAAGAAATACACAAAATGTCTATATAAATTACTCATGTTTTTTAACATTCAATGAGGGCTCCCTTACGATATTAAATACATATATTTTATTTAAACAAAATAAAAAAAATTGATTCCAACTAAATTCGATTTACTTCGATTTATAACAGTGAATTTTATTCCTTTAAATTTGAATGATGTTTAAGAGAAGTAAAAGAATGGGAATTCACTCAGCTCTGGATATTTTTATAGTGAAAATTAACAGACGTTTAGTTAATTTGTTTTATTGAAACAAATTTTTTAAAACTTTCTCTTTTAGAATTTTTTTCATTGTTTGAATATATTTGAATTTCTATTAACAGCTGTTTACATAATTGCTACTTCATAATAAGTAATTTATTTATTATAAGAAGTTATATATTTATTTATTATTATTCATTATAAGAAATCATCTAGAGATTATACATATTGTTTTTCTAAGTGCCCAAACCATTTTTATCATTAAAATATTGAACCATAAAAACAATCATAAAAATTAATCACTAGTTTTTTTTTTAAATTTATTTATTTATTTATTTATTTATTTATTTAATTTTTTTTAAGGAAAAATAAAATTTTGTCACAACAAAAACTAATCAAATTTAGACATTTAATTTGAATTTTAGCTCTTAACATAATGTTGCGGTTTAAATTTAAACTGATTTGCTTTTAATTTAAAAAAATGGAATAATTTAGAAATATTTATAAAAAAGTATACAGAGATCTGTAAAATCCATTTTCTAATAACCACTTTCTTTGTTAAGTATCAGAACTTTTTAATCAACTTGTATTAAGTTTATCTCATAAAATAATAAGTAATAAAAGTGTTATAAAGAATTTTTTTGAAAAATCGTATTCAATTTAATTATATAAATTTTTATACTATCTGTTCATCTATCATTATGGCGTGAATAAATCGCTATTTTGATACAGTGACATGAATGTGATACATTCAATGAAAGTAGAATAACAAAGAAATAACAAAAACTAAGAATGCTGAATTTCAAGAGAAAGTTAATCTTTGATTCTGACTTGTAAAGTTTAGTTTTATGTACTGAAAAATGAAGAAATTTATTTAAAAATTCTTATTTTATTATCTAGTAATATTTATAAATCTATAAAATAGCATTTTTGTTCTAGTTACCCATTATAACGTCATCAAGACTGTGGGATATTAGAATCTGGTGTTAATTTATTTAAAGACGAACTTCTCAAAATTCAATCTTTTTGATAACAGTAAAAGCAAGTCTTATAAACTTTAGAAATTTATGAAATAATATTAACATACGTATATGTCTTTTAATTTTTATACGATTTGGAAGAAAATTTGAGTTTTAGTAAACTTGGACCTGTTAGAGTTTACACGAAAACTTTTGAGGTAGAGGTAAATTTGATAACTTTTTCTATTAGAAATAAGAATTTTATCCCACTGAAATCTTGAACACACTCATGACCATTGTGAATATCAAGAATGATTTTTCCTATTAGTAATTTGATTAAATATTCTGCGTGTGTTATTGTTGTTGTTTATCCTCCAAAATGTCTGACGGTGTCTGATAAGATCCATCAGACCGTTGACCCTGAAGAAATCCAGAACCACAAGGGGAGAAAAATAAATGTCCTCACTGCAAAGTCCCAGACAATCCAATATATGTTGTGGAGATGCTTGCTCCGGATTACATTTTAAGCTGGTCTCAAAGGATTTTGTATCCTCAAGAAGAGACTATCGGTGTGACCACTGGCCAATCTAGGAATAGCGGTCTTAGAAACTCTGTTACAGTTGTAGAAAGAGCCAGGCTCTTTGCTATCACACCACTTATGTCAAGGAGGAATCTTTCAGCTCTTCAAAATTTCAGAATTAACTAAAGATTGGTGTTCTAAATAAGTAAGAACAAAAGAGGAAGAAATATTCTTGTAGCAGCCTTCCTTTGCAAAACAATCTGCTTGTTCATTGCCATGGATGTCGACATGAGAAGGAATTTTTGGATAATAGTTTTTCAGGAACACATATCCCACAGGAGATTGAACCTCGGTTCTGGAGCTCAGTACACCCACATACTGTCTCGAGAAGGAATCCACTGAAAATGAACTTAGTGGGACTCCGAATTGAGCTTGAGTTTGAGAAGAGTTGAAGTTCTTGTTTGGTCACCAGAATTAAATGTTATTAATTCTCCAAAAGGTTTCAGAAATCATGATTCTATGTCATCATATATAGACCAAATCTCACTTAGTCGATTCAGGAGTAGACACTACCCCATAATACAATTATTTTGATGATATATGTTTCAAATCTAAAGAGTATAAATATTAAGCCATTTTTAGTACAACATTGAGAAACGGTTTTTTTTTTTTTTTTTTTTTAAATATTATTATTCTCATTAATAAATCTTACTGCATTGTAGTAAGAATATTTAAATGATTACTGAATTTTTGTTATAAAGACAATGTGACGGCATCTTTCACGAATTGTTATATTACCCGAAAATTTGATTTTTTTAACTATGAAAAAGAAAATTTCTCAGAGAAGAATTTTTAATGCTTAGTAAAATTACTCATTCAAATTTACAATATGCATAGTTATTAAACCTTACGAAAACATTCGTTATAATTTAATTGAAGTTTTGATATATTTTGACATTATTTTCCACAATGTTTTCAAAATAGCCTTCCTTACAAATGAAGATTTATAATTAGAGATAAATATATGTCTGTGGTGTTGTAATTCTGAAGCCTATCCCAGTTTATTTACTTCCGATACCAATCCAAAAATACATTCCGAATTCTCATCTACTGTTCATTAGATGGAACTTATCATTGATGACCATCTGAACAACACGTGTGGCGTCGAAAATACAGAGAAGTTCAAACGATTCCGCTGCGACAAATTCTTTGCTGAATCTCACATTGAAAGGACCGCATCTTTTCTCAACAGGTGATTAAAAAAATAGGAAAAAGAGGAGGTGTGGTGAGATGTTTGGTGTTATAGCTTCACTGATCTTGTTATTACCAGCGAACTGGGATGATTATATCTGTTGCGTAATTTGAGATTAGGGAGCGTTAAAATTGACGGGTTCGGGGGTCTTTCGGAATGTTTATTCATTATCACGGAAGCAGAACGTGCCTCGGTGGGGTGTGACGTTGTTTGCTCAAAACGCGTGCTCTGCCCATCATAAAATTCATATCCAGCGTGATAACAGGTATTTATGGCGTCGGCTGCCGTTGAAATGTCTATCATTTATGGATTATGGGGTGGAGTGATCAGTGTAAGACGGGACGGGATACGAGTCCAGCTACTGTTTACTCTTCCTTGTTAGAGGGATTGTTGTATTAGTTGTATACTTCGTTAAGTATTGTAGATACTGCTTCTATGATAGTTTCGGTTTAACTATTTTGTTTGCTTACTAATGGAGTACATTTTGAACAATTAAGTATGATTAAATTGTAAGCTTCGTTAAATGTCTTGAAAAGATGTCTTTTTTTTTCTTAATTGTTTTTGAAAGTGAAAACCAAAAATACTTAAACATTTAAGTAATTTTTTTTAAAAAATATGTATTGAAGTATGTAATTTAAGACCGAACATATTGTTACATATTTGATTTCATAGAACAGCATAAATTGTTTCGATTTGAAAAATATTTATGATCACTATGTTATTAACATAATAAGGTTGTAAAGGGCTTTTTATCAGTTTAGAAGTAAATTCTTGGAAGCATCTGATAACAGTTTCTAGACAAATTGACACGATCAACACCCATGTTTTGTATTAGAATTT
>JAPDSC010082472.1:0-23289 GCA_026290005.1 Latrodectus geometricus | reverse complement strand
AAAATATTTCTGCTATATTTTTTATATTCCAACTATACTTAGATTTGGATGTATTATTTTCCATTTTGAAAATGGACTAAAAAAGGAGACTTTGGACATTTCTACAATACCGTGAGAAAATTTTAAAGCCCCATAATGGGGGTAGAAGCTGACCGGATGTCCGGTCACCCCTGCTTAAATGTTCGGCTTTTTCACAGGCAATACCCAGCTCGATAAGTGATTAAGCATCCATCAATCACTTTTCACATGCTCCTCCAATTTCTCCCACGACCTAGCGTCTCCACAGAAATACCCCTCTTAATTTAAAATCCCCCCCCTTGGTCCGGGGAAGGGTGAAGCAGTGTAAGAATAATCATTATATTTAAGTTGATTAATTAATTGATTAACTTGTTTTTTGATAAATTTTCGATTTTTGCAAATATTGTATATGAAATTATAAAAAAAAATAAATATATATATATATGTATATGTATATATATATATATATATATATATATATATATATATGTATGTATTGTAATTAATTCATTAATACTACATTCCTGTAATTTTTTAAAGAAATGCTGGATTTCCATTATATCAGTTTATTAAGTTTCAAATTAAATGACTGGTTTTATCGAAAATATTTATACATGTAGTTATAAACTTTCAACGTTTATAAATAATTAAGAATTCAATGATATTGTTAGAAATGTTGGTTTTAATAAAGGAAAGTTCGTTTGGATAAATTAACTTTAAAATATCACTAAAATTTAAATTTTTGAAAAAAATAAAATCGCCTAAATATATCTAAAAGCAAAAGGATATTGAATAAAACTTTTCAAGATAATGTAAAAATTAATTAGCAAGTGTGCTAGAAAAATTTTAACCTTGTGGATTACTGCAGGTTTGAATAAAAATATTTTCACCGTTATAAATGTAGTTATAATAAATACTAAAATTGACCAAATTGTTCCAGTAATCGAAACTAATACCCAACAAGTCCCTGTAATCTTGATAATAAAAATACAGAACATAATTCGATTTGTTAATAGGAATATTTGTAAAAAAATCTTTGAAATTCAAAAAATTAATATTATAAATAAAATTATTTGACAGAAAGTCCAAAACCCGTCTATTATTATCAATTATCCAACTTGCACTGAAATATATTTAAATTCAGATTAACAAATATAGTTATTATTATTTTTTTTTAATATGAAAAATGATATTTTATCTAAGGTTGTTCAGTTTCGAGTTGAATAAAAGCAATTTAACTAATAAATGTGAAACAAATAACAGAGCATCATTCAATAATGCAACATCTTCAATAATCTCATATTGGCAATCAGATGAACAGCAATAATTTAATAAAATGTAGAATGCTTTATAAAATTTCAAAGAAAAGATTGTCACATCTATTTAAAAGTTTTATTTGAATTTAGATTTGTTCTCTATTTCACCAAATTGATTCATAATTATAGAATACTTGTTGTTGTCGTCGTGTGCCAGCCAGGCTGGCAATATGGAGTGCACTGTTCCACTTCGACAGAATACTAATTTGACTTGATGAGAATTAGTCTATTGAAAATTTAACAAAAAATGATTTTTACGCAATCAGTAGTCCATCACATGGAATTATTTTCAGATTTAAAACATTAATTTACTAAATATTTGCTATCCACAGAAAAAAAGTGGAAATGGAAAAAAAAAATAATAATAATAAGTTGAAAGAGAAAAAAAAAAATGGAAAAAAAATTTAAAAAATACTACAATATTTTGTTAAATATTAGATGATATAGACTTCTCCGATAGCCTTTAAGACATCAAATAACTTGAATTTAATCATTAAAGCTAAAATATGTAAAAATAATTTTAATATTTTAGCATGTTTCAAACATTAACAAAAATATTTTACTAATTGTGATTTACGAATTGACTAATAAATTAGGGTTTTATATTATGAACTAAAAAAATAAATTTCAATATATTTATAATACGAGTTATAACAATGGAATTCAGTGTGATGCTATATTTTACATTTCTAACATATTGAAAATTTGTAATGAAAATTATTTAATGATAATTGAATAATTTTACACTGTTTTTGAAGTTGTCCTCCTGTACAAATTATTCTACTAAATAAAATAATCAGGGACATATTAGTTATGTTAACATAAAGGCTCTAATAAAAATTTAGTGATTTCATGTACAAAAATAATTACCTAATATTGAATATTATATGATTAAAAAATATTATAAGAATACTGTAAGTCCTTAAATAATTAATTTTTAATTAAATAAATAATAATTTAAAGAATTAAATTAAAAATACTGAAGTATTATATAATATTAAATATATAATGTCAATAAAAAATAAATATATATTATAAGAGAATAAATAAATAATAAATTTTTTTAATTAAAATTCATTAATTTCATATAAATGAATTTTAAATGATTTTAATAAAAAATTAAATTAAATTAACAGAAATAATTATATAAAAAATCAATAAATTTTAATTAAATAAAAAAAATTTAAAAAGTAATTATTTAAATTATAAGTACAGAAATAAATATATTAAATAAATCGTTTGCATGAAAAAATAATGTATAAATACTATATGAAATATTGTATAATATTAATTATATCATATGAATAAAAAATAAATTATATTACACGAATACAATGAGCATTTAAATAATTAATATGAAATTGATAAATAAATTTTAATTAAATAAATAATACTTTGAAAAATTAAATTTAAATATATATACAGAAGTATCATATAATTTTAAATATATTATATGCATTAAAAAATTAAATACCGAATAAAATTTAAAAAAAATAAGTTATTAAAAAATTATTATATTTTAACTAAAATTTATTAATTAATTTTTTTAATAATTTTTTATTAAAAAATTAATTAATAAATTTTAGTTAAAAAATAATAACTTAAAGAATTAAATAAAAAATACAGGAATATTATATAAGAAATAAATAATATTTTAATAAAATAATTGTTTAAATAATTAATATGAAATTGTTCAAATAATAAATAAAGAAACTATATTTTTTTATACATACGATATATTTAATATTGTATAATTTTTTTGTATTTTTAATTTGATTATTATTTATTTCATTAAAATTTAAAATGCAGATATATTATATAATACTTTAATACATTAAATGATAGAAAAATAAAAAATTTTTTATAAATACAGGGAATGTTTAAATAATTAATTTTATTAAATTAATAGTTGTTAAATAGTTAATTTTATTAAATTAGAGGTGTCGAAATCAATATAGTGAAATTTTGAAAAAAAATAACTGGACTATTTTTAAGTTTATTTTAAGAAAACAAATTTTGCATTCAATATGAGCACATATCTTTTATTTTCTGATAAAAAAAGTATTATTAACTTCCTTTGTGTATCTTATCATTAAAAAAATAACCGATATTTTGAGTTTAACTTTAACCGTGGTCAACACGCATAGACTGACGTCATTTCGTTTGGCAAGACAGTATCCTTTGTGCGCGTTGTACTAAGACTCTTCGTTACTTTTTCTTTAATTTATTTCTTAATGTTTTTTAATAAAAAGGATTATTCTCAGTGAAGGTGAGTTTTTTTATTTATTAACATTATAGAGATAATTCTTTGTTTAAATAACATAAATTGAGAAAATATAAAATATAATAATAATGGGCACATAAATTATTTATCGTTCGGTGTCTACAAACAGTTTTTGTTCCTGTTCTTGTGAACGAAATAAATTCTAAAATCTACCTAATAATGAAATTTTCATGACAAAATAAAAATATTTTCATTCTAAATGTTTTGTCTTCTTCAATAGGATAGTAACAATCAAAATCAGTAAAATCTCTTAAATTACTACTTTTATCGCCCCTCATCTGCACCAAATATTAATTTATGTAGACTTTTAATATTCTTAGTGCTACTGTTCTGTATTATAAGACATCAAAGTCATTTCAGCAAACCACATTTAAACTCTTATAATCAATAAGTTCAAAGTTGATTCACCATTTTGAAGTTTTCAGGAGATAGGCGCGGGTGTTTGTTTTACAGACGGAGCACCCGTGCTGTCTGCACAAATCTCCTATATAATTTTGGAATTTTTAACTTAAATCTGTTAATAGGAATTCGAGATTTTATTTATAATTAGAAGTTATATTGCGAAATTTCCCAAGAGTGATCGAAGGTAGTGGTCCATCGGTATCCGTAATCTACAGGCTTATTCATTCATAAATATTGATTTACAATCAGAATTAAAGGTTGCACACTACAGGCTTGCCTGGATACATTATAATTTACAATGTCACAGGTATATATATTACATAAGTTGAAGGAAACATTTTTCACAACATTTTGCCTTTCTAACTAGGAGAAAAAACAAATAAGATTTATAGTTCACAAAAGTTTCTTGATTCTACAACATTCTGGATTTACAAACAAAAGAAAAAATTGAACAAATCAAAAAACATTAACGGTATTTCAATTCTGCGTTGATTATAATGTGTAGGAAAAGTAAAGGAAAAATACTTATTAAATATATACAATAAAAATATGTATATACATATATATAGTAAATATATACTAAATATTTAGTTGGCTGCAAATGCAGCTCATTTCCTCTGAGTGCATACATACTAATAGAAGGTAACGTTTAAAATATAGGCTAAGTTAAATTATGTCATTTATTTTAAATATTACGACTTAATATATATATGTTTTGCTTTAAGATTAGAATGAATTACGATCCTATTAAAATTCATACTTTCATATAGATAGAAACGCATGTTTCTGATTTCGATTTTGTTACTTGTCACCGAGCGGAGAAGGATTCTGAGAGTGGAGGAAAAACAATTAAATGGAATATTTGAAAGAATGTTTACATACTTCAATGTGAAGAAGGATTCAACGAGAAAGTGTAGAGTGGGGTCTTGACATTGATTGATATTATTTTCATTATTTACATCGCTTCATCCTTTCTCCAAGAGGGGGAAGTTTCTGCAGACTGGGATAAATTGGGGAAATAGTTAAGTATTAGTAAAATTCAAAGCGTGAGAAGAGATTCCACAGCTAGTGCAGAGTGTCTAATGACTTGATGGATTGGAAAGAGACCAGAGAAAATCAGAGCGTCCGGTTGGAGGGTCATCTGCAACCCACATGTTGGACTCAAAAATTTTTCTCACGGTACTGGAGAAAATGGCTAATATCTAAGTTGAATATTTATTCTGTTTTTAATTATTAAAATAAAATGTAAAGAGATCAAAGTAGTTCTAGAAAGAAGCACTAAACATTAAATAATCTAGCATTTATTCAAACTATAGTTTTCCTATCCATACGAAAAGTTTCATTTATGTTTAAAATTTATCGATCCATTTAAAAGTAATTTTGTTATTATTATCTATATCTCAGAATAGGTTTTTTTCTTTTCCTGATGTTGGGATCATCGATAGTATAACTTGGTTGGATATTAATTAAGATAGTCTTATTATGAAGTCATTTATACTTTTAATGTTATATTTGGTAAAAATGTGAGCATATCTTAAGTATATAGGGTCTTTAATGATCATGCGGATTAGTCTATTTTCCTCTGATGTAATCTGGAGAAATAAATGGAAGCTGCATATCCCCAGATCAGGGGCTGCATATGTTAATATTGGCCGAATCAAGGACTTATAAAATTTTATTTTCAGTACTGAGTACTGATTTCCTAGAAATCAGTGGCTAGAGTACTGCTTCTACTTACTTACATTTGAGACAGATAGCTCAAGCTTCTATGATTTTTTTATGTTCCCGTTGATCATATTAGTACCAAATACACTACTTTTGTTATACATGATAGACAGTTTGAATTTCTCAAAATGCCTTATAGGTCGTGTAAAAGTCCTTCTATTTTTGAAAGATTTATTAATAATGTATTTCGTTAACTATTGAAAAATGGCACAATAACAGTATACCGAAATGATGTTATAATACCATCTCGAGATGAAGACGAAGTTGTTACAAAATTAGAACAAGTTCTTAAATTTGCTTCAGAGTATGGTTTAGAACTTAATATTGATAAATGCAATTTCTTTTAACGCAAAATCGAATTTCTTAGCTGTGTTATTCAGAATGGAGCTATTCAGCCTTCTCCATTGAAATCATCTGCCGTTCCAAAATTTCCTTAAATCTACTAATTTAAAACAGATTCGGAATTTCTTTGATTAATAGGATATTTTCGAAAATTCATTCGCAATTATTCACGAATTGCTAAATTTAAGTGACCTCCATCGCAGTAACCAAGAGTTCAAATTTGATTCCGAATAAATAAATAATATTCTGTCTCAAAAATCAATCTTACACGTTTATCAACCAGGTTCACCATTAGAATTGCTTACAGAAACCAGTTCACACAGTTTTGGAGCTGTGCTACTTTAAAAAGGAAGTGTTAAAAAATTTCACCCTTTTTATTATATGAGCCGAAAGACTTCCCCTCAGCAATCCAAATATTCCAGTTACGAAATAGAAGTCCTTGCAATTATAGAAGCTATGAAAAAGTTCTGTGTTTACCTGATAGGTAATAAATTTAAAATTGTTACCGATTGTGCTGCGTTTATACTAACTATAGAAAAGAAAGATTCAACTTTAAAGATTTCCGGAAGGGCAATAATATTTTGATTACGAAATAGTTCATAGATCTGGGAAGCAAACGCCTCATATTGATGCCTTCATTCGCAACACGATATATTTTATTACACCACAAACAAAAATAATTTTAAAAACAAACGAGCCCAATCTACAGATGATATATGATACTTAAAACTTTATGCCAAATAAATAATAAGAATGAACACAATATCAAAAATTACAACCTATACAATATGAAAAAGGTAACGAGTTTTTAGTTTCTACAAGCGATGAAAATATTATTAGACATGCTCATAATAATAGACATTTTTCTACAACACAGACAAAATTTTACAACGAGAACGTGTTTTTTATATTTTTAATCTACGACCTATTGCTATAAAATTGAAATTATAATATCTAATTGTATATACTCGTGTTTTATATTATAAGAAACGGATAAAAGCAAAAGGTTATTTTCACCCCATATCTAAATGTAACACATTTCACATAGATTTTTTTTTTTTTTTGGAACACTTCCCTCTTCAAATAAAAAATATCAATAAATATTTTCTTTAGTTGATGCTTTCACAAAGATTAAATGGTTTTATCCCGTAAGATCAACAGCAGCAAATGATGCAATAGAAAAATTCAAACAGCGTTTTGAAAGATATTTAATTATTTCTTTTCTTTTTATAGAAGGTTTTCACAGTCTCGTTGATACAAAAGAAAGACGAAACATACCAATAAGGAAGACGAATGGTGACAATGATATTATTGATATTATACAGCTGGGAATAATTTTATTCTTTTTTAAATTTTTTTCTTGCTTTCTTTGTGCTAGATTTGGAGGAACAAAGCCGTCGGATGACCGAATGTAAACAGAAACGGTTTGTATTTTTTTTATAGAGGAGAGCGATGTTTACACACAGCGTCGCTTTTTCCCCTTGCTCTTCAGATGGAACGTGATGTAACAGCGCGCCAAGCTTTGGCCAAGGGGGACCTCGCCCAACACCTCCTAGAGTGATATTTAGAGGCTGTCGGAGATATATGATGAAAAATCTGGAAAAAAAATTAGTGTTTCTCTACCTCATCCCAAATTAAAAGCCAGTGCTGTTCCATCCAAGTTTCCGAATTGTCCTGCTTATCTTTCTACGTTAAAAAGCCATAGAGAGGAACCTGATTCTAAAAAATTGAGACTGGAAAATAAAAATTTATGTGCCGCTATTCAAGAAAGCCTTAAGACTAAAGAGTCATATGAAAACAAATTTGGATTTAATTCCTTTGATAAACTAAAGAACTGTTAAGAAAATTTTATCATCGGTTTTAACTGGAATATCACAAAGAATGATAATTTTGTCATGTTTTTATTTGTAACATCTGCCTCGTGTCCAGTATTAGAAGCAGCTGTCACCATAGACAAATCTTTATCTGTGGTAAGTACAATTAAAAGTGTTAAACTTGACAAATTAGATAATTATACTTTTCCAATGACAACCAACAACATTAATGTTATACTTGATATTTTAAAATCTATTGAAAAATGTATTGTTGATGATAAAAGAAAAGATAATTTACTTAGTTTACTTGCACATATCATTGATGAATTAGAATGTCTATATGGATAACAAAAATTTACTGGATTTTATCAAAGAAAAAATTTTATTATTACAAAGTTCGAAGCATCATCGGAGATATTCTCCTGATTTTTTTAATCCTTTGTGCTTTGCTATACTCCATATCGCCTCATTCTTATAAATATTTTTTGCTGCATGCATTCTTATTAGAAATAATAGTTGGACTAGAAAATATGGGTTTTAAACAGTAAAAA
Organism: Latrodectus geometricus; assembly: GCA_026290005.1. Lineage (NCBI taxonomy): Eukaryota > Metazoa > Arthropoda > Arachnida > Araneae > Theridiidae > Latrodectus > Latrodectus geometricus. Next base: position 14,837 of record JAPDSC010082472.1, on the reverse strand, counting down.
TTAAAAGTTAGTGAAACAGTAAAAATTATAAAAATTAATTATTGTGTAATTGTTAAACTATTGTCACAAGAATTTGAAAAACAGATTATGCAATGTAAAAATCAGAGGTCCCTTGCATGCAACATAACATTATATAATCTTAGATTAGAAATTTATTTTCAGTTTGATTGTAGTAAACATGATGTAATAATATTATGAAAATAATTGTGTATGCTTCAACCAATACTTTATTAAAAGATTATTGTAAGAAAGTTAATGATGATCTGATAAAAAATAAATGTAATAAGACAAAAAACAGAAAATTAGATATATTTAAAAAATGATTTTGTGTTATGTATTTGAAATATTGTATAATCTATTGTTTCCAATAAAAAAAATTTCCCATATATTTTCTTGTTTATTTACTGTGTAAAATATTAAATAAAATTTTCTGTTGTTTACATTATGAAATTATTTTCAAAACATGTTAAGGTGATACATAAATTTTAGAAATATTTACCAGGATATGAATTATAAAAGTAAAATTTAAAGTTTCAAAAGTTGTTTGTTTCAATAATATATACTTATCTATAAATATCTATTCATATATTAAAATTCTCATGTTTTAGATTACTCATTAATTTTGAATAGCTTATCAAATAATAGAAATTTCCATGTACACATTACTTTAAATTGCTACAAATAATTATTTAAAAAATATTTTTCTATGAAATTGAAATTACAAGAATAAAAATCCTTAGACATCAATTTACTAATAACGAAGAAAATATTAATGAATTTAGAAAATTCTAAACAAATGTAAAAATCATTATTAGAATGATGAATTTTAAACTCTGTAAAAATATTGATGTGTCAAATATACAAGAAATGTCAAAAAATTTTTTATATAAATTCTTGCGAAATTCTAAAATTGACAGGTGTGAAAAAATATAAATTTAATATATTTAAATTAAGGATTTTATGTCATAAGATAACATTACATAAAAACGTTTGTTCATTTTGTAAATAATTTCTTAATGTTTCTTGTACAGTAAATTCATTTTCCATTCATAAAAAAAAAAAAAAATTCTTCCTCCTTCACTGTGTTTTTAATTAAAATAAAGTGAAAATCTTTTGAAGACCAGAGGTTTTTCCCATTCAAGTGAATAAAAAAACTCCTCTAAAAAGAGTAAGGGAATTTCGAGTCCGCCTCCAAAGCATGACTCATCCTTTCACTGCAGAGGCTTTCTACTCTAGGTGTTGCCTCGCCGCCTTAGCGAGAGTTAGCAGTTAAGGGTGGATGCTTTTGGAAGATGTTACATAATTTTATTAATTTTACATTTTTAATTTAATTTTTTCTATTCTCTATTACTAATTAAATTTAGTAAGCTTAAATATTCACTTGCCCTGTTTTGATTTCTAATTAATATCTCTATAATCTTAAATTATATATATATATATATATATATATATATATATATATATATAAAATCAAGAAATTTACTGCACATTTCTGGCTATTTATTTGTACCGACCAAACACGCTGTAAAAAAGCAGCTGCTCTGTAATTTTCAACCGTGGTCAAGTAATGAAGACGACACCTGAACTACCAACATCATATTAGTTACTGTCTGTTTTCGCTCTCTACCAAAGACGAGTTTTGAATCTGGTCCTTTCAGTTATTTTACTAAAAAAAGTTCAGTTATTTTATTTAAAAGATCGTTTTCTATATAATTGATTTACACCAAACTTTGAAATATAAATCTCTAGACATGCAAGCAAATTGATTTTTCAAAAATTACTTATTTTTCCGTCATGATAAGTAAAAACAAGACTTATAATAAACAAACACTTAAAAAATTGCATGAGAATTTACTACCAAGTTTCCTCACAAGGTATCCATGCATTAAATTAAAAAATAACATATAAAGATAATTTAACAGTAATAAATTAATGCACATTATAAATAAATAAAGTGTTACATAAACGCGCGCCTTTTTGAAAAAATTTCAGGGCGATATAAAAACAAAAGCATAAAGATAGTGATGGTGCACAAACTTTGGCATTGTGACCAATAAGATGCAGCTTATTTACTCAAGATCTGTTAGACATCAAAAGAAAAGAAGAAATAAATTAATAACATTTCTAAATGTAAAGTACTCACTGGATTTTAGTAATTCTGCACCACAGATAAAATCAAAAAGCAGAAACAGGTAGTTTTTCCCAGGCAAATTCTTAAATCTTAAGTACACATGTCCTACTGAAGAAGCAAATTGGAGATCTGACGGTAAAATCTGTAAAAAATAAAATAAATAAATAAAAAATCGTGAAGGCATTTTAGGTCGATGTACTTAGATATAAATAATTTAAAGAATAGCTGAAGAGAAACACAGGAAATCAGAAACTCTCGCAACAAGAAGAGCAACATAACCGATGTAAACAAATTAAAAAATTACACATTCGATTACGAAACTTAACAATAACAAAATTTTATAAGTAAATTAAAAACAAATATATCCACATCCACAATTTTTCTAAAGTTCAAATAATTAAATATTTCCTATCACAATTTTCTGAAGTATAACCTAAATATTAAAAATGTAAAAAAGGTTTTTAATAATAAGGTAATAAATAAAAATTAATTAAATTATATTAACAACATAAATTCTGTATTTTTAGAACAAAAATCCAAACATTTTATAGTTACAAATTACTTTTGCAGGAAAAAAAAAAAAAAAAAAAAAAAAAAAAAAACAAGTAGCTGTTTAATAATTTGAGTAAAGTAATGAAAATGGTACTTTTAAGGTACGTCCAAATTTTGAAAAGATCTTGATACAATAATGAGAAAAAATGGGAAAGAATAATTTCGATCAAGTCAATAAAGATTCGTTCTTTAAATGCAGAACTTTTTTTAATGATACCTTTTATAGTATAAGTAATTTTAAATTCCCACTTTACTAAGAATTATAAATTATAGATAAATATTTAATTCAATACTATTTTTCAAAACTTACTAATAATATTCGAGACTTTTTTAAGTAGCACTAAATTAACGTTTAAAATTTTCTATATATGTATAAAGAAATATTATTTTAGAATACTCATTTATTTAAATATTATAAATTTGAGATCTATTTCAAAAAAACATTTTTTTCACAGTAAAAATTTATACAGCATGTGCATAACAATTGATATCTTAGATCAAAATACAGTTGACGTATTTTGAAAATGAAAACTAAGTATTTATAAATCTTAACAGAATCTAAATCAGTTATCAATTAATTACCAGCGGGTGACCGAGCTCCGCTCGGAGAAAACAGGTATCGAAGCTAACTCGAAGATTTAAATTTCCAATTGTGATTTATCAAAACAATACATGCCATAAGAAAATTTGTGAAACCATTGGTGAAAAGATAACCGGTTAAAGTGCACCATTGTAAACTATTCTAAACAAAGTTAGAGTTTGGAAAGGGAGACAAAGAAAATTTGAGTGCTGCCATCTATAGCCATTATGGCGAACTAATAAAGTTTGAAAATATCCTATCTGTAACTCCGAACTGCTCGACCGTAGCGCTTCAAAACCGGCGCCAATCGATTCCTCGTGGCCAAAAACCCCAGACCCCCAAGTTTACCGGAGTTTATTTATTCTGGGGCGATTTTCGACTTGGCAATCATTCCTCGTATTATAGTATTAGATACAGTACGGTCACAGATATGTAAATAGGATATCGTTATAATCGTTTAAAGTAAAGAACGACTGCGAAATCATCACGTGATAAAGCATATTTAGTGAAAACAATGAATACTCTGATTCAGAATAACGTGGTGTAAACAGTACATCAATTCAGCATAAAATCGCACAATGTAAATTGAAAACATGAATCGTTTTGTTTAGACAGAAGGCTTGCAATAAAAAGTAAATAGACTTATTAATTCTTCTATTTCGTGACTAAATAAATATTTAAAACCACAGCAATTATTATTTCAAGTAAAGATAAATACAACTTTATTATATATATAATATTTTAACTTATTAGATTTTACAGCAGCGTAGGGCAAGTGTTATATAGATATTTTATCATATATATATAAATAATTTATGTAGCTTTAACAAGTTAAGAGATTCTGGCAATAAGTTAAAATTTAAGTTCATAATAATATGAAATAATTTGTTAAAGCAAATATTTTAACAAATTATTTTAATTTAATCAAATTATTTCGTTATAAAATGATATAAACATTTAAATACGATTGAGATTCAAAACAAATGAAGTATTTATATGCAAATATTAAGCAAGTTTTTACAATTAGTTATCAAAATGAGTTATGTTTTAGTAGATTTTAAAATTACAGTATAAAATTTATTTTTGCATTTTATCAATACAAGAAACTGAATAATATATTTTTAACCGGTTGTTAAGTAATACCAACTATTATTTAAAAAAATTTTTTTAACTCAAAAAGTCATTCCTATAAATATCTAAGTAAAATGATATAATCTTGAAATATTTTAATATTGATTTAAAAACTAAATACATATTTTTATAATTAACTTTCAAAATAATTTATATTTTTAATCTACATAAGACAAACATTTCGCAAATATATTTATTTAAAATTCGTTAAATTAACAACATAAAAAAATTAATCATTATATATGAAAATATCAGACGTATCTTAAAATTTATAAGGATTTGACTACGAGTGTGGCACAGAAATTCTGATATCAAAATATAAAGTCAATTAAAAATAAATAATTAAAATAATAAAAATATAATTAAAATAAAGTAATTCCCAATAAAATTAGTAACGAAAAATGGTGGTAATTTACATCAATCTAAGCTATATATATAAATATATAAAATGGAAAAATTAATATAAATTTCAATTAAAAATTACTTTGAAAACGTTAAATATATGTATATATAAACTAAAATATTATTAAAAAAAAGAATATATAAGAAATACATATAATTTAAAATTTAACAAAATTTATATGTGAGGATTTAAAAAAAAATGTGCTTAAATTTTCCTTGATTAATATAATTCTTGATTTTTTCCATCAAGTTTCTCTTTCCATTAAGGATTACAAAATATCTGTCGCTCATTGAGTGATAAAAAACCTCTCTATTTTTTTAAAGAGGTTATATGAGACGAATGTGATGCCCTTGCTCTTACTCGATTAACAACTTTGGGTACTCTTGATACTAAATTCTATCTTAGCTAATTGGAACAAAGGTGGAATTATTTATAATATAATTCATGATTTAATACTTATTTGTTTAAAATGAAAAGTTAAAAATTTATTAATAGCATTACATAGCACTATTACATAGCATTATTAGCATTACATAAATTATTAGCATTACATAAAGCATTATTAGATTACATAGCATTATTAGCATTACATAATAATGCTATGTAATCATGCTTCTTATATTTAGATTATCTAGGCTTATCTAACCTGAAATACAAACGAAATGTAATTTGAAATTTAATTATTTGATTTCAATTAGTTATTTTAAATTAATCACATTAAGGTAACAAAAATTATATATTTTCAGTTTAAATATTTTTAGGAATAAATACAATTACAAATACACGTGAAAGTAAAATGCAGAAATTAACATCTATTACTATGATTATTAATTAGGTAAAATTTCAAAACGATCAATTGAAAAAATAAACTAAGATTTTGCATACATAAAAAAATAAATTCTATTAATATTCTAATAATCAAATTATTTAGCAGTCTAAAATTTCCCCTTCTATATAGAAGTCAGTGATATCTTCTGACAAAGAAAATAATTGCACATCCAGAGTAAATAGAAGCATCATGGTATTCATCTATTTTCTTCTTTTTTATTATGAATGCCGAAAAAACAAAACAAAAAGAATAAAGAACAAGTTTTACCCAGCCTTGAGAGTAAGAACTTGTTTGGAGAAAAAGTAGTTTTCTTAGGTCATAAATAAGTAGGACATAGCGAGTTTTAAAGCACTTAACACTTACCTTGAAAGTGAAAATTATTTTCGATTTCGAAACTTTATATTATTCCACTTAAATAAAAATATAGAGCAACGCGAGGAGCTTACATCGGATTAAACAAACGGCGTTATTAGTTTCTATGTTATAGTACAGAAAGTAAATTCGATTACCTGTACTTATTTTACTAACTGTAGAAGTTGAACAGTAATTCATATTTAAAATTGAAATAGACAAATCTGTCACTTTCGATTCTATATTAGAGTACAGAAAATTAATTCAATTTCTTCTTAAATTACTAATTGTAAACCCTTAAACCAGGGGCGGAGCTAGCAGCATGAGGTAAAATGCCGCCCCTTTATAACAAAAATTAAAAGAGATAAGTTAAACCCTTTCCACGATTAATGGTAAAATAAAACGAGTAAAAAAAATTGCAATCATCAGCAATGTTGAAGTTTTGATTAGCAAAAAAATACTAATTTATTTATTTATGTTAATGGCACTAAATTAAAATTAGGATTGAACAGAAAAAAAGGAAAGAGTCATTTCTGGTGCATAATTATAAAATACACAACAGATATTTAAAAAAAAAGTAAAACAAATTATAAAACCACTAAATATTAAAACTTTATTACATATTAAAATACATTTAATCCGATAGTTGAAATTAAAAGTGTTTTTTTCTCACTTTTAATTGTGAAAATTGTTTTATAATTTCTTTAACATTAATTTCGTCAGCCAGGTCATATTCGACGGCTATTGTTGTTTCAACAGTTTAGTCGATCCTCGGTAGTTGTGAAACGTAAAAAATTTTTAATTAATTTTAATTTGGAGAAACTCCTTTCTCCACTGGCCACACTTATTGGGAGAGTCAGCAATATTCTTAAAACTATACCAAGATTGGGAGCAAAATCCAGGTTCGATATGAATTTTAAAATCTCAACTGGACTTTCTTTTTTGTTTAGCAAAGCCAAAGCAGCTACTATCTCGTCTGCCAAGTGAAGCGCGTTTATATTAGATAAATTCCCTTCAGTCAATACTGTTTCTAAATCTTTGCAATACTTTATAATGTCGTTTTGAGGAATATCTTTTAAATCAGAAATATTGTATAAAAATTGGAAATAGTTGCTGTGGGTACTGATCAAATCAAACCTGGATTCAAGTGCATTGATAGCTTTATCTAATGTAAAAAATTAAATTTTGCCTTATATTTCAAAGCAGGATCTTCTATTGGATCATCTTTGGCCTCATAGTCGAAATTAACATTCCTTCTTCGAACTCTATGACGTGGCGGGGTGAGCTCAAAATTAGCTGGTATCTAAATTTCTTGCATTCTTATTCTAGCTGGAGGTCATTATTTTCAACAGTTCTTGTAGATTAAAAAACTTTACCTGTAATTTTCGGTAATAAAATGTTATATTGTCAAAAATTTTGTTCACCCTGTATCTTCGAAACAAATTTATGTTTAATTAAATTAAAAAATGCTGTATGTTTAAAAAACACCATGTATATATACAGGGTGTTAGGGGTTTGATTCCAAATATCTTGATGCATAAAAATATGATTCCTTTTGAACAAAAAAGTTTAGTATATCATGGGTCAAAACTCAATTATTTTAGAAAGAGAAAATGTTTAAAAGTTTGAGAAATTTAATTTTAGGGCCAATTTGCCGCCCTCTAAGGTTGCCACCCCGGGCAGGGGTACGGCTTGCCCACCCCTAGCGCCGGCCCTGCTTGAACTACTTAATATTACTGATTGTAGACATTCATCTTTAAAAATGAAAAGGTCTAGCAAACCTTGATTATTCCGCACCTTTTGAAGTTTCTGGCTTTAACCGTTTGAGTGCGGAGAAGCGCGATAGAGCTTCTTTTGTTTAGTACCGAAGATGTGAAGACGCTGCTGTTGGTTAGTATAATTTTCGCATCTATTGAGAGCAGTTGAATTCATATCAGTCGCAGTTTTTATTCAATTTACATTTATTCAATCATTAGTGTTAATTATAACCGCTTATATTATTCTCCAAAAAAAAATTACCACGCATTTCATTTTGCACTTTTACCATATATATAAGAAAACTCTTCAGCACTCAAACGGTTAACTCTCTCTCCACAATCTGTAATCCAAATGAAGTCATAAACTTTCTATAGTAACACAAATACATAAATTTGCTAATTATCTAATCATAAGTCAAAATAATGGAATAATAATTAAGTTAAAATATTTTCAGCAAATAAAATAAAAATTAATGTATTAAATTAAAACAAATTATACGTTTTTCTTAAAATAATTGAATAGTGCACAAGTTCTGATTATACGGGAAAATTTTTTAATTAATTTTATTACACTTTTTAACATTATTATATATAAAGAATTTCCTTACATCTTTTAAACTCCACTTTTAAAATTTTATTTGTTAAAAATTGTTATACACAAAAGCTATTGGCTATACATTTCGGCGTGATATATTCTTAAGTTTTTTGGTGCTGAATTAGTTCGAATAAATGAAAAAATTTTACCAAGTGTTAAGGACTTAATGATTATAGCATACACACTATTAAAGCAGCAGTTAGCAAATATTTCTAGAACTATAAATTCTTAATGTATTAGAAAAGCTATGTAAATGTATTGCAATTCATTTTATCATGGAAAACGTAGTAAAATTAAATTGCAACAAATAATTAATTTTTTTATAATTAATGTTATAGTAATTGATCAACAGGGAACACTCCCAAATTCTCTCATCTACCATATATTAATAATTAATAACTATTAAATGAACACATGAAATCCATCATCTTTAAATTCTAAAAAACGTATCGAGAGAGAGAGATTGCGTATATTCTTCAGTGGTGATTTCACCATATGAGATAAAATAGGTTAGAAGTTCTAATGGAGTTTTAAGCTTAATTTCTTTTCTACTGCTTAGTAACATTTTGAAGTTACAAATTTCTGTATAGAGTTCTGTTCCATAGAAATCTGTGTCATAAAATTCACCCAAACATTTACAATAATTTTCAATACCAAGTAAAAATCCAAATTTGGAATTAAGATCTCTTTGTGTTATGAATCACGTGTTTATTTCTCACTGCAGACGGTCGACAATGCTTTTCATAACCCGAGAAATTTCCTTTTTTACTAAGAGGTTCTCCAGCATTTTTCGGAGTATCTTACATGGACATTTGTATCAATACCACATTTTTCATAAAGGAATTTAGCCTTTTTCTATGACTCCTCACATATCTGGTCACGAATTTTTGCAAATTCTGTCTCTAATGATTCAAGATTTAGAAAAGCTTCTTTAAAAGTAATTTTAGGATCTTGTAATCTGAGCTGTACACGATCAATTCTTCTCAAGATTTCATGCCAGAAATGAATTAAAGTTATGAAATTAAAGTCAATTATATTTTGCAGCAAAATTGCAGCTTCATTTCTGGTGTCATTTGGGATGGTAATATCTTGATAGTTTCTCTAATAGTTCTATTAAGTCCTTCAGCCCATTAACAATAACACTGCTTATGCTGTAGTACTCCACCGTGTTTCAGATTAACGTTTAACAGTTTTACTTAAAGAACATTTTAATAATTCCCAGTGTAATGTTGACCGTGAGAAAAATACATATATTTTTCAATTATTCTAAAACATGTTACGATGACTGGATCTTGCTTAGCAGCAGCAATTCCAACTAAATTTAATGAATGGTTATCGCAATTTACAAAATGAGTTTTGTTATTATATTTTTCTATAATTCTCTGTGATATGTGACCTGACATCACTGCGGCATCATCATCGTAACATTGAGATCAAAATTTTTTTTAAAAATTTGATCAGAATTTAATTTTTCGAAAAATTCAGAAAAAGATTCTTCGATAGAAACTTTTCCGTTAGTAAAATCAATATCTACGTACCTAAAAACCTGGGACATTTGATCTCGATGAGAGAGATCAGGAATCGAACCAAATAAAAGACCATATATATATTTATAATATTAGGTTGGGGAAAAAGTAATCCATTATTTTTTCGGTAGACGTCTGTAGTGATTGATATCTCGTGAGGTATCTATCAAACAATTTCTGATTTATGCTCGTTGGAAAGGTGACATTTGACACTAAAATATCCTCTTGCGGTTTTTTGTTTGATTAATTCAGTTACGAGTACAAGGTTTTAAAAATGGAAGAAAACAAACAGAAAATTCGATACATTTTCATTTTTCTCTTGTAACGGCGAAAAAGATAACCGGGTGGCTAAAATTGTGAAAGGTGTTTATCGTCCTGTATAAGACTGTAACAACCAGTTATGTACAATTTTTGTTTCGTCGATTCCGTTCGGGTATTTTTGATGTTAGAGATGCACCTCGCATGTGGATACAGCATCGTCGAAAATGTCTATAAAATATCAAAAATGATCGAAGTTAACCGCATGTCAGCAGTCGTAACGCGCAAGACCTAAAAATCTACATGAAAGCTGTTTTAAACCTTTTTACAAAGTGAATCCAAAAGAAGTTGCCTAAAGTTCACGTAAAAATAATGGATTTTTTTCCCCAACCTAATATTTATCAATAAAAGAAAAATAAGATAGGATTTTAATTTATTTCATTTTCATGAAAATTCAATATTTAATAATCAGTACTAATTATTACTTGTTACAGATTTTTCAAATTCTTCGAAAAATAATGGATTTCTTTTCCCCCAAACTAATATTTATTTCGCTTGATATCATTGGTAAGTAGATTTCCAAACCTGAATGCCAGAAGATGAATAAATTCATTTTGTATTTATGGTGATAGGCATGAGATAGTTCTTGGCGTTTCCATGACATTTTTAAATTGAGTTGCGAGCCATGGATCAAACAGTGTTATAAGTTTAAGTAAAGATAACAGATTTTCAATATTTGTACTATATCTTTAGGCGTAATATTTTCAATATGACCTCGTATACTATTAAATATTTTATGCATGCTAATATTCGATGCAATATATTTCGCTAACGTTCCTTTTCGGATTGTACGTTTGCTTCAAATAATGTATCGATTCCCGTTTTATTAATTAATCTTCTTTCTGTTTCTTGTGAATAATTTTCGATAATTTAGACTTTTTTCATGACTAATCAATTTTATCTTTTTTCTTCCATATTTTAAAACCAGACTCTTTAGATCGACGAATAATCATTTCTGGGCGAAATTGATATTATTGAAATGTTATTCTTCAATTTTAAGTAAGCAATTTCCTAAAACTTTAGAACGTCTGGGATTACAAAGTAACTTTCTGTTGCACTTTCGGTACTTTTTATAGTACATGGACATGTATTTGGAGCTTCTGATGTACTTGGATTGCCTATCCTCATTATCTTCCGAGTCTTGTATTTGTTGCAATATGCTATCACATAAAAATTTAGCTGCAAAAGGGGTATTATCTGAATCAGATTTTGCTTCATCATTATTTTCTGGCTTATCCTTTTGCGATTCTTTCACTAAATATGATTTCGTCATCATTCTACACATCTGAACTTCTTTTTTACTTGTTCTAGCTTTCTTTTTCAATTTTGTTTGAAAACTATTAAGTTTTTTTCCCCCTTCCTGTCATTGACATTATCTGAGTAATTACTATATTAGTTAAGATATCACATTTGAACAATACAATAACAGCAAATAAAATATTAAAAAGATTTATTACAAATTGCGAGTGATGCAGCAATTGCTTCAATTTTTTTATTGAATACAATTAACAATTTCGCGCGCATACATTATTCACTGAATTATAGAATCACAGAGTAAGTCGCCAATAAAATCGTTAAGACATTAAAAAACGACGTCTTTCTTTATCGCCTCTTGATAGCTTAAGTCAAATCTGATATTTCTCTGAGGCTATTACATTTAAATTCTTACAAGTTTTCATAAATAATATTTCAGTTTTATGAAATTTTCTTTTTTGCGAGTAATTTTTTATTATGCTATTGTAGTCAAAATAAGACTAAATTTCCACATTTTGTATTATAAAAAAATGTAAACGAAATATTGCTTCTGAAATAAAATATCTTAAAGAGCAGGTTAAATAATATTTCAAAACACTAAAATTTCGAAAAACAATTTTAACGTTTTGGATTTTTGAATAATTATCACATCCAGAGGGGTACAGTGGATTATTCTTTAACTTTTTTTTTTTTTTGAGTACAGCAAAGTTATTTGCTTTGTTAACATTATTGTTAGCACTTTCATTAGCATAAAACTTGACTTAGACAATCTGTACAACAATTATGACTCATAAAGGGAACTGTATATTTTGGGGTATTTACAAAATTAAATAAGGTCACGAGGTTACTCTTCTGTAATCTCCCTGAGTTAATAGATCCAAGAACTACCACATAACATTGATATAAATAATTTGATAAATAACTTTATACTAAAATAAAAACCTTTCATATGCATAAAAATGGAACTAACCAATCAAATATTCCAGATTTTTATATGAAAAAATTCAGGTATTTTCTTTATTTACACGGACATACATACATAAAGCATAGCATATTCTCAGAACAACGTTGATATTATGATCAAATTAAGTTTGAAATTTCTGGAAAATTTTATCTTTGAATGATTTGGCGCCCTTCTGTTAGCTGCGCCTGCGGCATGATAGACCCCATTGGACCTCCCTCCACCCTCACTACACCACTGCCTAGGACTGGAGTATCTGTAGAAATTCGGAATCCCTCGGGTGAAAAAAATATTATCATAAAATTACAAACTAATCAAATAATTATGGTTTTTCAAATTATATTATAATTAAAACTTACTGGTAGAAATGCGATCAGCGAAGAGTTAAGTCCTGGAATCTATCAAGGTTATTGTCGAGACAGAAGAGCAAGCCGGGTGGGTGATTCAACATTCACAGTAACTGCGAGTTTTCTGGCAGAGCAAGGCTCACAGTTCTGTGGCGATTTTTTTCCCTTGGCGAAATTTTCTTCGCCAGTTTGGCGATTACATAAATATTAAATTTTTATCAGCAACACTAAAAAGTGTAATTTGACTCTTTCTCTAGTGAAAGTAAGCATAAAAGAAACAGAAAAACAAAATGGCAGCATTTTCAAATCAATAAAGATATATACGAACATTATACACATTAAGAATTGATTTTTTTTGATAAAAAACAGGGGGAAAAAATTAAGCTACAAAAAAAAAAGAATTGTTTGAAATTTCGTAATATAAAACAGCGACAAGATTTCCCAAATCGATTCTCTTAATTCTCATTATTAACATAAATCTGCGAATTGAATCCTAATAAAATAACAACTCTTATATTTTCCAAACAAATTATCACTATTCATTTGGAAAATATAAGTTTATTTTGTGTTGTATTTTTTAAAATACATATCATAAAATTATATTTAACAATATGTATTTAAAATAATTATATTTTAAATAAAATTAATGAGTTATTAAAATACAATAATTTATATTTTTGAAATTTCATCTAATGATCTAATGAAAGTCTATTATTTTAACCATTAACGTAATGGAAAATTGTGATAAAATACAGGTTAATGTAAGTTCTGGAATAAAAGTTAAGAAATTTCTGTAAAAAAATAAAGCACATTAAATAATAAAAAATTCGGAAATATATAAACGAACAGATGAGAGAGAGAAATTGTGTAATTTAACCTTTCGACGAACGAAATAGACGAAATAGAATTCTATAGTTAAGAAACGAAATAGAATTAATCTTAAACGAAACAGAATTCTATAGTTTTTATGATAATGGAAATCCTTGTCTTTAAATATAATCCTAACTTCATCGGAAATTATATATAAAATTCTTATCTTTATATTTATGTTTTCGTTTCATCTTGAGTTAAATAAATATTAAAACACAGTGATATCGAATACCACAAAAAAGTTTAATTTTAAAGCGCACATAAAAATTTATGAATATTGTTCATTAAAAACCAATCATATTCTACAACAATTAAATTTTGCCGACAATATCAACTATAATTAGAAATTAATTGTTTTTGGAATTTTCTTTTGTCAACGAAAAAATTACGAACTTTTACCATACTTAGCAGCTATTTTTGCCTTTGGCGACCTGTAAAAGCATGTTTTGTAAGTTTGTTAAATTTATAGGATCTATAATGAAGTCAAAACGGTAGATTCTACGAAGGATAAAATACATTCAACAACTTCTAACTATAAAGTTATTCCTACACAATATCATTTGATTTGTATAGTGCAAATCAAACATTGTCTTGCTTAGTCATAATTTTTAAAAGAAAATTTTATTTAAATGTATGCTTTTAAAAAGTGCCAATTAATGTTGAAAAAACTTCGTTAGCAAATTCCTTGCTATTCAAAAAAAAAATTTCAAAATGTTTTATATAATTTAATATTTTTCTTTTCCATAAAAGTGATATTTTTGAAGAATAATATCACACAGTCAGTTACTGTTACCGTTAAAAATATCTTAACATCAAACAATATTACAGAAATATTCTATGTAATAAAACAAAAAAAGATCTTGAAACTAGTTGGGAGCAGGAGCTCTACGAGAAATTACATGGGGCTTATTTTTGGATGAAAATTTAAAGACAATTTTTTCATATACATACCACAAACTATTTTTCTTGACATTATAAGTTTATTACCAAAATAGTTAAACTATTTCATTCCATATAATTTATTAAGATATTGTGTTCTTTGTATGAAATTAGGGACATCACGTAGACATATTCGCGTGTTGCAAGGAGAGAAACACTAAAAACAACTAAACATTAACAGAAACAAATGTGTAAAAAAAAAAAAAAAAAAAAAAAAAAAAAAGATGTTCTATGATTCAACAGCGTTTGGGATCGAAACGGCGATCATGGAACTTGTAAAAATACAATTTTTA
>JAPDSC010082465.1:6910-29593 GCA_026290005.1 Latrodectus geometricus | reverse complement strand
ATATAAAATACTGGATAAACTGGATTTTGATTTGTCGAATTAATTTTCTTAATAACTAGAAATTTCTATATAAAGTTCCTATTAAAACTGAATTCGATGTATATCTAATAAAAATGTTATCTCATGTAATCTTTATCAAAAACCTCATATATATCGAAGAGTATATGCCATATTTTACTTTTATTGACAGATAGATTCAGATAAATATGATTACAAGGCAAAAAATTAATAATTTTTAAATTAAAATTAATAATGAATATTTTTCGAATTTGGCAATAATTCATGCATAAACATCTAACATTTGTATAAAAAATATTTCTATGGAAATATCATTTTCATTACCATTTTTTATTCCTAAAAAACTAACAATATCATAATGTATATTCTTAAATTAAAATGTGAATTATACTGGACACATACACATTCTTTTATTGATGCCATTAAACGGTAAGGAAGGAAAAACGGAAATCTTGCATAATTATTGTAGGAAAGTCCAGACATTTATTTATTTTTTGTGTACAAAGGTAAGGGAGTAGTTAGCAAAATTACAAAACATATGCTAGTAATAAATGAACGATCTTTTGTATTTTGTATTTCTTTCAAACCTTTAATTTTTCAAACAGATAAAATTTGTTTTTTCTTTATTTTTAAATATTAAAAATATCCCGAATCAGTGTTAAAGTTAAATGAAATTGTATACATGACTGGATTCCATCTATATTTATTAAATTGATGAAGAATTTTTAATCTAATTAGACGTATTATAAGCTGAATCCATCACTATAATGAGACGAATTAGATTTGTTAGATAATTCGTATTACATGGATAGATTAGACAATAAGAAAACAAGCAACTGTTTCCGACACCACATCTTAAAAAGCATCCAAATCATAATTTAAAAATTAAACACAATTCACCCAAATCACCAAGGTCACCAATTTTTATTTTTTTATTTTTTCTTCTAACAGCTTAGTTCCTCACCTGAAATTTTAAAACTTGATCACACAACTAAATATACGAAAAGTAACATTTTCATTGACACAAAAAGATAGTCAATTTTCAATATATTAAGGATTCTCTAACCGATATATATATTTCCTATTACAATTTTTATTATTACTAAGCAAAATAAAAAATTTCAAAAATTGTTGGAAATTAACTTATAATATTTTTTACAAAAGAGTTCTTTTCGTACTACTTATAAAATAGTTTGTTAGCGTTAATAATTCAGAACTAATTTAAATACTTTCATATCTACAATTTCAATCTACATCTACATTCACATCTACAAAAAAAAAAAAAAAATATTATCACTTAAGATTTACGGACTACAAAATTCTGTGACTGTTAAATAATGATTTTCTACTTGAGGAACATATCATTTCGGATTATGACTGAATTCGAATCAAAAATAGAAAAACTGCTTAAAATGTGTAATCATGTTTTTCAGGGGATAATCATTTATTGTTCGCACGAAGAAAAAAGCAGCAATTATTTGAGGCAACTAATTGACGCGAAACATGTCGTTGCGGATATTCTAGGAAATTTTTAAAATAACGATTGGAGAAACTGAGTGTATCAGACATAGCTCAATGAAATACCATAGCAAATCAAGAGCAAAACTTGTCAGTGAATTGAAAAATTTATTCCATAATTTAAAATATTAAGTAAATAAATTTTAACGATTAAATTGTTAACTTAATATTCCTCTTTATTGTATTGAATAGGCATTTTTTCTCATAGAATGAATTACTGTAAATACTGATTCATTTGAACAAAACCTTTAAATACTTTAATAAGTTCATTGTCATGGTATTGCACTGATAAAATATATTCAGTGAAACTTTGAAGTCATTGTCATGATATTGCACTGATACAAGTTTTTCAATAAAATTTTGAGTTCATTATCATGATGTTTCACTGATAAAAATATTCAGTGAAAGTTTAAGCTCATTTTTATGATATTCCAATATAACAAAATTTTTTATGAAAGATCAAGGGAATAAGATATTAAAATAGAATGGACATTTTCTTCTAAATAATATCTCTTCTATTAGCTTTCTATAGATGTCTCTATTATTTTGTTACTAATCACCGTTAAAAATATTCGCAACTGATAATAGATAACTCAAGCATTTTTAAGCATTTGCTAAAATTCTTAGTACTTGAGCTAAACTAATCAGAAATTATGAAAATATTCTTACCATAAGGATTCTTTAACGTGAAAATAAGTTTATATTTGAGACAAAACATGGAAAAAAAAATCTGAAACACACACATATCGAAAAGTGTAATTTAAAAAATACGTATCACAACGAATGATAATTGTAATTTGTATGCTAGTAGAAAGGAATCTTGCTTTTTGAGATGCAATAAAAAATTTTGGTACAATCTGGTCTCTAAGAGTACTAGATCTAATTAATAAAAAGGATTCCTTTTTGTACTATCCATATAAGCACTAATAATAGCATTGAGAAAAAGAAAGTTTTTGTACTTCAAGGATTGTAAAACGGCTTTGTAATTTATCTTTGTAGATTCATTAATGAATTAATAAATTTCACTTAAAGTTTTTTAAAGGTTGTTTGTCGTATACACACACTCTCACTCTCTCTCTATCTCTCTCACCTCTCAAAATCTGTTAATGTTGATTTTTCGCGAAAAGACAATAACCGATACTGAAAGGACAAAGAACTGAAATTTTTGATTTCAAAATTCCATTAAGCTCATTTTCCAGGCTAACGCCACCATGCTTTATGCTCATTAAAAATTCAAAGTGATCAAATATCCTTCCGTCAATGTGTTATTCCGAGAGTTGATTTCATCATTTAAGCTATGATAAATATTTACAAAGTAGTTGGTTGTGTTTAGCAATCTTTGTAATCAGAAATAGGAAGCTAGCAAAATTCTAAACTAACCTATTCTGAATTTATTTTCTGGTTTAGTATTGAGATCCAGTGTCTCAGTAACTTCACGCCGTTTCTCATTAAGATCAGCAAAGTGACGCATCATTTGCCTTGAATATACCACATTCTCCCTTACTGGGATGCTGGAGCTAAGTGAGTTGCAGCAACACTCCCTAGGAATGTTGTTTGGAGACGTGTCCACGTTAATCTGTGACGTCCAAAGTCCTTCCACTGATGAGGCGTGAATGTTGAGAAGAGGGTGCCAACTCAGGCGTGACTTCTTCACCCCATCGAGGCTCACAGCTACAAGGCAGCAACACTCCCTAGGAATGTTGGTTGGAGACGTGTCCATGTTAATCTGTGACGTCCAAAGTCCTTGCACTGATGAGGCGTGAATGTTGAGAGGAGGGTGCCAACTCAGGCGTGACCTCGTCACCTGATCGTGGCTCACAATTACAAGACGTTTGTTAACGGGTGAGTATTCCAAACAGTTAGTCTTAAAGTACAGTCCAGGGTTGACCTGCACAACTATAGCATATATGCATGCATTTAGCATTGACAGTTCATTGTTTAGTGAGTAAAATAACTTGTTCTTAGTAACTATGTCATTATGTATATCGATATACACAAAAATCGGTACTACAAACTCAACAACAAAATTCAATAAAATATTTTGTAACTATCACAAATAATTGCTTTTCAAGACTCAGTGAAAATAATGAAAGTAAAACTATTAAAAAAAAATTAATATAAAGATGATTTTTTTATTGATATTGTTCTGCATTCATTATTCTGCACAGTTATGTGTATTGGAAATAACTAAGAGACTGTAAAAACAAACAATTCCATGAACTGAAAAATATTTGTGGAAATACTTTTAAATCTTATGAACTCATTTATTGATTTCTAAAGCTATTTGGTGCAAATTCCAGTCCATTAACAGAAAATATTCAATATTTTCAGATTAATATTTTTTAAATATATACTGAACAATTCCCCGAAAGTTAAAAGATGTTTAGTGTTTTCAAATGAAAAATATTATTTAACTTAAAAAAATTATTCAAGCTATTAAAATTTAAAATAAAAATTGTGGCTCCATCTAGTGATTTCATGAAAAACAAATAATTAGAATAAAGTTCATAAAACTTCAAAAACGTTTGAGCAACTAAAAATCTCATTAATTTCGAAAAGCATAATAAATGAAATTGAACTTTAAAAAAAGGATAGAATAAAAATAATTCTCTTACGTTTTTATTAAATTTTTTTTAATTGATTTATCAATTTAAAAATCTAATGAAATATTTACTACATCTTCATAGTTGGTTGCATTCAGAAAAAATTATTTTCATTATGACACTTTAATAATAGAAACTTTTATTTTAATTCGTGCTCCTCAAAATTATTGGTAATTTTCTCGAGTAAGCAGTGATATAAGAAAATAATCATAAAAATAATAAATTCTTTTTTCGATCACACCCACTGTGGAATAATTATTGTGTTTTTATTTTCTACCTGTATATCTGTCCAAGAGTGTGCTTGGCTATTTCCTTCTTTGTAATTAGCTTCGTTTATTTATATATAAACATACTTTTGGAAATTGGCACATTATGAAGGAATTTAAAAAAAGTAATAAGAAAAATCTTGACCAATTAAGCTATTCATTCATTTTTGATAATTTTAATTTTTTACTATTATTTTTATTATTACTAGAAGCAAACTTTAAGTATGTGCTATATATACAGGATTTTTCCCTCTTTTATTTCTATAAGTTAATATAATATTTATTTTACATTGATTAAAATAAACAATTAAATTTTTATGATACCAAAATGGAAGAAATTCTTCAATAAAAGTTTTGATCACTACACGAAGTATATGCAATTATCATTTTAAATTCTTTCTGTATGAAGAATTATTCAAAATTATGAAAATCAAAATCAAATAAAATCAAAGTTTTGATTGAAAGAAGATGAATATATCAAAGTTTTTAAATTCAAATTGATAGAATTCGAAAACTAACATGAGTAGACACTTAGCAGATAGTTTACCCTTTTTTAAATGCATTTTATTTTTTAAAATTTGTTACAATAAAAAGTTTCATTTAAAGCATTAGTGCTTAAAAAATAATAAAGAGAAAAATTTTGAACTTTATGTAAAATCTTTTAAATATTTCTTATGTTTCTTTCTCAGAAAGCTGTGTATGATATTTTCTATGTACCATGTTTTGTTATTGATAAAAAGTATAACTCACAAATGACAAATACAGGATTATCGAAATTAAACTTAAAAGCTACGCAATTAGTTCTGGAGGCCGTTCTATTAGTAAAAACATTTATAGTAGAACGGCCTATAGAACCTATTAGAAGAATATTTTATTCGAAAAAAGACGCTATGGAAAATGCGCTCGAGATTTCTGAAATAAAAGTTATATATAATTCAAAGTAACGGGACCAGAAGGCGCTGTAGACTAACATCTTGAAATATTACATGCAAATTACATGCACGATAAAAGGAAGAAGTTATTCGCGACACAGTCAAATGAGCATTGCAGAATGCCAACTTTGATGGAGAGAGCACTGCTTTTAAAACTACTATTACAAAGGAGAGAATGCAACTGCAGCTGCGATGGAGTTTCGCAGTCTGAAGAAACAACGGCGTGAACCGATGTCGGATCCTACTCCAAGAGACATGATGACGAAATCTGAGCGAATAGAACAATTAGGCTTCCTGCTGAGAAGAAAAAGGGTCAACAGCATCCTCAAGATGATGTTGGTACTGTGGTCGTGGAACCCAGCTGTGAATCACTTTATGCTGGTGTACTGACGATTTAGCCTACTCTTGAAGTGTCCTAACATGCGCATACACAGTATTCTGCTATCATATCACGCACAGAATTCCATCATATCTTACTAGGAGATTCGCAAAGCGTTTACGCTACAATTTCTTACAAGAATAGCGATTGATGATTCTTAGCAATGGAACATTTTGTGTGACGGATGAAGCTTAATTTTCATCTTAGTGGACACATGAACATCCATTATGGTCGTATCTGGGTGACTGAAAGGATATGCACCTTTCACACCAAACTAACCGTATATGAAACGAAATTAACTGTATGGGTCGGAGTCATTGTTTAATTCATTCTCTTTCGAACCATACTTTTTTGAACAAGTCATCCCTGGAAAACTTAGTACCTATTCTGTAAATGATTAGTGGCATCGTGATATGTTAGAGATCTACATAATTCCTACTCTCTAGCAACGAGACAGCCTTCAAGAAACCATATTTATGTAAAATATAGCCTCACCTCATATTTTGAAGTGAGGTGAATATCCAAATCCAACAATTGTTGAGATGTATATTTACGGAAACAGAGGTGATCATTCGATGCTTTTCCTAATAGCTTGGCCTCGGTGATCACCTGATCTCTAGCCTTACGACTTCTGGTTTTGGAGACTTATGAAAACAATATTGATCACGAACCTTTGACAACTGTGTCCATTGAGCTAGAAGTAGCTCCAGCACTATGGCTGTCCCATTTGAAGAATAGTATTTGACGTCATATTCAGAACATCCATATTGAATCTTAATGTTCAGAGGTAGAAAACCCAATTTTCAGAGTGGAATACGTTGTCGAGCAAAATTCGCTTATTAATATACTTTAATGCATTAATTTGATGCTTAGTAATGACATTTAAAGAAGCATTTTTTCATTCAATAAATTCCGATTGTATATTGCAATTGTAGATTGTCTTTATTGCTAACGAAAGCAATAAGAACAATGTGCAATTGCATTATGCAATAACAGTTTGGTCCTTCATGGTACTTCATTACTTCGGGATCTAAGTTTGTCCTTTCTTAACACGGTTATTCGTAACACCGTCTAGTATTTAAAATTTAACTAATTTTTTTTTTGTTTTAGAAATTTCGAACTCATCTTTGGAAGTATCTATCGTCCAAATATTTTTCTGTTTGGAATAGTAGAATGGTCTCCAGGGCCCTTTTAGTAGCAGACGCTAAATTTCGATAACCTGCATTTTTTAAATCATTACAGAATTCAGTAAAGCTAATTTTTCAAACTAAAATTGTATACCTTATGAATATATTTTCTTTATATATATGTATATATAAATCCTATTCTACTTATTTTTTATACTTATTTCATTAGATTGTTTGTCACTCATCACATTTTGAAGTAAATCTCCAGTTTTATTCCCCAATGGATGCCTTTCTTGATCTAACGAGTTTCACAGTACAACAATATTAGTTATAACATGGCCTGATTCACATTGTAACTCCTCTTCAGCGATAGCGACATAATAAGGTTCTTTCTAATGAACTTATTCTTGTATATGCTTCTTATCATTTACTATAAAGGTAAAAGCGTACTCTTACGACGATAACTAATACAAAGTTAAAGCACATGTGATTGTGCTTGAAATTTCACTTTATAAATGCTGTTTGAAAAATAACCCTTATTCAATTGATTTGATATTTCATTTAGATATAAGTGAAACAGCAAAAAATTGTCTGGCAAAAGAAAAAAAAAATCAAAAATTAGTCTATATTTGGCACAATTAGTTTGTAAAAGATATGAGCTCTACTATTATTAAAATTCCCATTGATTACAAATTCTAATTAACTTACTTGATGTTTCTTAGACTGTTATAGCTACACCCACCCAATAACTAGAGGAATATACTACATTCTTTCTACTTAATTTATTGTAAAATCCACTCATCACTTTCAATTTACATAAATTCTTATCAGAAAAATTTTAAATATTTGAGCCGATCCTTTTTGTACATCTTTAATGTCCTAAATCCATCCAATGCAATTGACACCTAGTCTAGAAATGCAATTTTTTTTCAACATTCTTATTAAAAAAAATACTTAAATTCTTTTTTTGCTATTGAGCCACCTTACGTCATACTTTAAAAAACGTACCCTTAACTACGATTTTATTATTATTTATTAGATTGTTTGGAGTTACATATATCTGATTTTAGTGGCTTTTTTCGAATGCTCTTAAGAACAATAATTCATGAACTCCGCTAATTGCGTTATGAGGTTAGATGTGGTAATCAATAATACTATACTGACATTTTTTTCACATCTTCATAATCTTTTCCATTTTTTGTGTATTTTGGAGATATGTGTTGATGGATCTCACAATTTGATCACTGCTGAACGGTGAAATATCAAACATTAAATTCTTTTAAAAATAAATCCTTCGTAATGTGACCATCTGAAAATGGTAACTGCATAAATCAGTGCCCTTTAGTTAATCTGATGAAGTACCAAAATGACTATTTTTATACAATGAAGTCTAACATTCTAATTTTTTTTCGTCTGGCAAAGTGTTTGAAACTCTTATTTAATGATTATTTGAATTAATTTCATACTTTTGGCGAAAAGTAATACTAAGCTAACCTTGTTGCTGCTCGGGAAAAGATAAGAGCCAAACATTCAGACTGAAAAAACGACCCTGCAATTTCAAAGTCATAAGGCAAAGAATACTAGGAATTAATTTTTTTTTACCTAACTCAATGGATGTTACATTTTTCAATTAACTTCTAAAACTTAATAACCTATTAAAATAGTCATTTCTTTATTTTTAAATGCAATTTTAGGACCTTATGACGAATATTATATCCCCTTTAAGTTAATTTTTTAAATTTTACTCAGCTCAGACAAATTTCCATAGCTTCACTTATGTTCAAATAAAATATATGATAGGAAATACTCGTTTTTAAAAATATGCAAGGAATAGTAAAACAGAAAAATATGATTTTAAGTTAATTTGTTTTAGAAAACTGCTGTCTTCTTATAAATAAAATAGTCTCTTGTAGACAAAGAACTCTAAGTAAATATTTAATATACACGTCATAAGGAACATATAAAGTTAAAAATAATTTTTACTTTCGTTCTGTCCATGAAAAATCAGCAAAGTGATTTCGTTCTCTTTTTTTTTTCAGTTTCAAAACAACGCTTTTAAAACACATTTTTTCAGATTTTCAAAGTCGAAGAACATTTTACTGAAGTTTTCTTCAAAAAAGTACCTTAATCGCGAGCCATTCAAAGTTTTGTTTATCCACTGCAGTATTTAATTTTCATCTTGGTTGATACCTAAAAATTATTTTATATTCTCGTTTATTTTGTTCTCAATAATTTCATAAGCGGATACCTCTTTCGTATAAATTACATGTGCTTTCACATTCTAAATATCATGGAAAGAAATGAAAGAAATTTTTTCCTTTATAAGGAATGGACTTCTTTGTTTATGTATAAGTTTAATCTCCACTCATGTTATCTAGTAAAACTTTTTTGTTTTTTTTTTTTTTTAGTTACAGTGCAATCTTTAACAAACAAACCCTGCATGTCAAAATTCTCTAGATATCGTATTTTCTTTTACAGCATTATAATCATAGATTGAAATCTGAATTGTGCTTGGAGTGCCAATGCCTAGACTACTATTTCAACTACATCCTCGCTCGCTCTTATCAAAAATATTCTACAATATTTGTTTTGGAAGATATTGATTATGCTCTAGTTTATGGTCTATAAAAGGAAAGTCTGATCAGGCAGGAGAATTTTTCATAAGAATTGCTTTAACAGTTCTAGGTTTTCAATGTGAATAGTCCAATTATTCCCAAATAGAAGAACTAAGGATTCTCTGGTCAGAGCCGGCGCTAGCAGCTTCGCCGCCCCGGGCAAAGAGGTAAAATGCCGCCCCTTTATAACAAAAATTAAAAGAGATAACCTAAACCCTTTCCACGAGTAATGGTAAAATAAAACGAGTAAAAAAATTGCAATCATCAGCAATGTTGATGTTTTGATACATGTTTCGACTAATTAAGACACACGGTTAAAAATTCTATTATTGTGTCCCTTTGATTAAATTATAAAAAAATTATTTCTTTAAGTTTTAAGCTATTTTTAAGTGGGAATTTCTTATGCTTGTGAGTTTTCTTGCATTTCAAATATTTTGACATTTCAAATAGTTAAAAGTTCATACATTATTAATATATATAGGATGTTTATTAAACATACGCCAAAAAATTCAAGGGTTTGTTCCCTCGACTATTCTAAGAATATTTTGTCCTTTGATAATTTTTGTGAACTCGCTTTGTTTCGAAGATACAGGGCGAACATAGTTTTCGTCAAATCCATTTTTATAGTTTTTAAAATCATTAAATTTCTTGCATTCTTATTCTAGCTGGAGGTCATTATTTTCAACAGTTCTTGTAGATTAAAAAACTTTACCTGTAATTTTTGGTAATAAAATGTTGTTATAATGTCAAAAATTTTGTTCGCCCTGTATCTTCGAAACAAATTTTTGCTGTATGTTTAAAAAACACCCTGTATATATAAAGGTCGTTAGGGGTTTGATTCCAAATATCTTAATGCATGAAAATATGATTCATTTTAAACAAAAAAGTTTAGTATATCATGGGTCAAAACTCAATTATTTTAGAAAGAGAAAATGCTTAAAAGTTTGAGAAATTTAATTTTAGGGCCAATTTGCCGCCCCCTAAGGTTGCCGCCCCGGGCAAGGGCCCGGCTTGCCCACCCCTAGCGCCGGCCCTGCTCTGGTAAGAAAATAACACTTCATGTTTCTCAGTTATAAAATTGAAAAAAAATTAAAAATAAATATATACATACGAAAAATCAAGTGGAAAATAAAAATCAAATGAAAAATGTATAAAAATATGTTCGCAAAAAAAGAGATTTTTCAAAATTTTAGTTCATAAATGAAAATTAAATTTATCTTGCATCCATAGGTCCACATTATACAGCCACTTTTTCATAAGCAAGTATGAATTTACTGTGTGAAGTTATTTTGATGAATATGTCTAATCATACAACCTTTCGTTATGATGGAGCTCTGCATTGTAACACCCAATTTAAAATTTATAGGCTAATTTTAATACAACAAAGCATTTGGACTTATATGATTAAGCATGATATAAATTTCGTGCAAAATGAATTCTAGTTATTACCAATACAATTTTCATTAGTAATGATGTAAAAAGCGCGATTCATAATAAAATTGTCGTTAAACTTTTGATATTCCAAAGTACGAGGGAAAAATGCTTGTCATTATTTCAAAATTACCTCAAATTTTAAATAAAGTTCATAATAACAAGTTTTTTAAATTAATTTAGCATCAAAAATCATGCATTTATTAAAAATACTAGTTAAAATTTTAATATAATTACAAATTTAATGATTTCACAAATATAATCTTTTTAAGGAATATAAATTATACACCAAAATTAAAATGAATCAGAGATCAAAAAGGCTTAGAAAAAGTAATAAATTAATACATGATACCATGACTAAATGAGCTACGATAACTTTCTTATATATGCGAATCAATATACTTAGAAAATAAACGTAATGTGATCTAGCAAACAATCAAAGTATGCTACATGTTTCTCTCTCGCTGAAATAAATTCACTTAATTATAGTTTTAAAATACTAAGTATTATTCTTCGTGTTAGGTCCTATGAATTTAAAATACAGCTCAGCATGGACGAAAAAAGAAAATACATCATAAAGCTATAAATTTGGGTTCTTAATAGATTTACATTTACATTCAGCTATTGAATTTACATTAGATCATTTGGAATAAAAAATCCTGAACATTAGTTTTGTTTGCGAAATTCTGTGAAACACATACCAAAGATATTGGTGGTAAAATATGCTACTTACATAAATATTTTAACTCAAACTTTTATAATAATATAAACAAAATAACATATTCTAATAAACGAAAAACTTGCAAAATTATAAAACAAATTTAAGATTCTGCTAATGAAGGCAAAGTTAATACTCCAAAAGGTAAACAGTACTTTGATTTGTATATGTGATTAGTTTAGTTTAAAAAATAACTTGATTTCTTTTATAATGAGTAAATAATGTATTTTTTCAAGAGTTTTTTACAAATTTTTCTTAAATCTTTCCATAGTATCCTTAGATATAAAATATATACCAAGAATTGATTTCAAGATTAGAAAAATATATAATATAAAATGCCTGTAACAGGGAAAAATATACGGAATGAAAAATAATATTTATCGCTATCTTAAAAGGTATAATGAATTAGCGTCACCACAGTGACAATTTTATTATTAATCACGTTATTGTTAAGAAATTATTTTTAAAATAAAACATGTGAGTAAGAATCTTTTCTTGTTATTGCTTTCATTTGTTGTCATGAGATACTGGGGTGATCCCCATGACTCTTATTGTACTTGCCGCGGCAAATTGGCTGTGGTGACACACCAAAACGTGAGTACCACGAAGTTTCTTAAAATTAATTATTTTATTGTCCTGAAACAAAATGAAAGTGTAATAGGGTTTAGGTTTAAGTTCCGTCAGACAAATATAATTGCTTTTCCAACTTCATGAAAATTCAAAAAAGTTACGAGTTAAAGATAGCTTCCTTAAAAAGTTCAATAGGCATTCATTTGTAAATTTCAATATTTTTATGTCTCAAAAAAAAAAAAAAAAAAAAAAAAGATGGAATTATTTATATAAGCATGAACTTATGGACTAAGAATAACAAACACTGTTTATTTATTATGGAAAGTTTTAAAAGAAATAGATTTATCCACTTAATTTGAATGTTTCTTTTCAGTTATCTTCCTAATTACTTCCATTGTGGTTTATAAATGTTTTGAAACTGATATCAGCTGTAAAAAAAAATAGGTAAATTATAGTTTAGGATACCCCTTGGTTTCGCAAAAAATTTGGTGATACAAATTAATTTCTGATATTTTCTGAGTTTTAACTAACATTCTTTTAGGGTTGCTATTTTATTATTAACATTTTGGTACCTATCATAGCCTCAAAAAAAGAGGGGGGTACCCGAAACTACCCTAAAGTAAACTTTACCCTAAAAACACAAACACATATGAATGTAAATTATATCAACTAACAATAAATGAATCTCACAATGTTTCTTGAAACTATCTCGAGAATAAAGCAGTGAAAAAGCTGTTTTTAGCGTGGTGCTTAAGTTAAATCAAATTAACTTTGAATAAATTCAAAAGAGCATGAAGTCACTTTTCTAGACTTGAAAATATCTCTAAGCACTTTTAATATCTCTTAGGACGTTGTTTTTTGTGTAACTCTAGTGAGATATTAATAGATTATTAGACATATTTACAATAAGATATTCTGAACATCATTTTTATTATTTATTGTATAGAAACTCAAAATAAAAGATAACTATATCTCTTATTTCTTTTTTTTATTTGCTAACGCTTTTTGAACTGAAATTAATAACATTATAAAGACTTTAGAAATCAATGTTTAACATCAAATAACATTCTCTGTGTTTCTGTTTCTTTGTGTTTCTATCATATGACGTTACTGGGGGAGTTAAAGACATTAACTTTCTTCTTATATTTAAGTTTCTGAATCTCATTTCTTATTTTTCTTCTCATATAACTGTTATAAAATTAAGGCAAAATATTAGGAACTCAACCAGTTACGAACAGTCATTAGGATAACGGGTATCTTTAGATACCAGATTCAAACTAATCACAAGTATAAATTTTCAGGCTGAAAGTTACGAGTTACGATAGCTCTGGTTGTTACATTTTATTTTCATTAAACCTTGAGATTTCCCGTCTGTTTATTTACTTTTTCCTTACAAAGTTTCGCTTTCAGCGATGGCTACTGGTTGATTTCTGTTTTCTTTTGTTGATTTCTGTTTGATTTATTTGATTATGATTAAGAAAGATGGGCTGGGAAGTTAATGAGTTATAGCAGGAATTTGAAATGTTTAGTTTAGAAAAATGTCATATTAAGCTGGATGCATGAGGTTGAAAAAATAGAAAAAACTTTTGATATTATTTCGTTTTTATAATGGCTTTTATATTAAGCCATTTGTTGTTTATAATAAATCTGTTGATAGCTTTTCAAGAATGTCGAGCATCTACCCATTGGATTGTAACAGAGGATGGACGTATTCAAGCTCAGGTATAAGGAAATTAATGAAAAATGTTTATTTTTTATTACACCTCGAACTAATCGTACATGAGATTATTATATGCATATAAAAATAAATTATACTGTTTCCTATCTAACCTCTTACCTAAATATTATGGTTTAAGTAAGTGTGTATAACTTTTTGAAAAGTTCTTATAGATTAAAAACGAAATACAATCATATAATGAATTATCTGAATTTTATTTTTGACTTCATATACATTAAGTGCTATCTTGCAAAAAATAAATTAAAAAAATTGCGATAGTTAACATTTATGTTAGTGAAAAACAAATAATTTATCATTTTGTTGATTAAGTTTTAAGACATTATACTGTTACAATTAATGAAATTCTCTTTAGTCATTCAGTTTCATCGTATTTTATCCCCAGATTTTGGTATTTTTTCTTATTTCATACAATCCAATTATGTATAAAATTTTTCTGTACTGTGTTTTTAATCATTTTAATATTTAGTTTATGCTTCTTATCCCATTTTCATGTTTTAATAAATATTTATTAATGTTAAAAAAAGGAATGAAGTATTCCAAACTGCAGTTTTATCTTAAATCATAATTTTAAATTTCCTTTTTTATATAAAAATTGACAATATTTTTGTATTTCTTAAATAGTTTGATTTACTTTTGCTATCTATTTGATATAAGTACCATATTTTCTGGTTTTTTTTTCTAATTATTTTATTATTTTTATGTAATTTACTTTTGAAGTAACATTTACTCCTAACATCAGTTGCCTTTCACTTAATAATAATAAAAAAATTGTGATCAAAATTGAATATTTTATTAAATATTGATCAAATATTATATTTTTTGTTGAAGTAGCTTAAAGTAGTTAATGTCTTTTGTACATATTAGTAATTGTTTATAAAATTATTTTTTATCTTATAATCAAAATTGTCATGTTTCTTAAATACATTCCTGTAATTTTAAAGTAGAAATGATCATAACTATATACTATCTTAAATATAGTTTCTTGTGTTTTATAAAAGAAAGAAAAATTTAATTTTTGGAATTTAGATAAGAAAAGTATTTGATGTATAAAAAATATACCATTTATAGAACTAACTACTTTATTCTTTGAAATCTCATGTTTATGAAATAGTTATGTTGAAAATATCATATTTAAAATAGATTGAAGTATAAAATTATTTAATTATGTATGATATTTTTACTGATGCACCATTTTTGAACAACCAAAATATATAAAAATAATTGATTGTCTGGTATGTAAAATGAAATTATAATATATAAAAAACAATGAAAATGTGAATAATAATACAGTTCAAAGTTGTTGAAGTTATATTCAAATATAATGAAGTTGTATAGGAAGAATATCTGTGTCAGAAAGTGGTTATTTGAAAATTTATTGCTTTGTTAATATTTTTTAATTGGTATTGGGAAAGTCAAATTTTGATGGTCTCATTTGATATGTAATTTGATGTAAGTATTTTTGTTGACAAAATTAAGAATGTTCTTATATTCAATTTAATTGCTCATTGAGTGTTTTTTATAAGATAGTATAAGAGTGTATATTATATTGCACATAACTTTTTTTATAAATTTGTTTAAGGATATTTTCTTAATATTTTTCATCACTATATTTATTATTTTATGCCATTTTCATAGTTGTTGTGTCATGTATTGAAATACATGGTCTAAAATTTAGAGCCTTCATTTCTCAATGATGCTATTTGCAATTTAACCTAATACAGCATTTTTATGTCATTTTAAATTTTGTAAGCCTCATTCCTTTAGCATATGGCTTATACTAATGCTGCCTTTCTTCCAGAAATAATGATAAATAACACCAATAATGTTAATGTATAATAGTGTAGCAAAACTTTACATTTTTTACTAATAAAGAAGCTGGCAGTTAATTGGTTAGCTATTTGTCCTTCAGCTTGTGGGTTCGAACCTCAAATTTTGGACTTGGAAGTTGTTAGTGGTTTGGAAACGACTTCCCAGTCCCAGTCTCTAAATCCCCACTTACAAAAGATGCCCATTGAGCAGCAAAGAAATGAAACAAATTTAAAATCAAAACAAAAGTTAGTACTCAATTTAAGTGATATTTTGGTTAGATATAGACATTACTTGATAATTATACTTTAAATTATTTTACTGTTATTTGGCAATATTTTTGAATTATGATTACAATAAAGAAATCAAAGCTGAGTTTCCTTATTTACAGAAAAATTGTTCTAGTAGATAGGCACTTAATTGAAGAAATTTGAGTTTGTTTTTTATTATAAATATCATAATTATATGTTTAAGCATTGATTGAAAGTTTTCCAGACACAATAAGAATAGTTGAAGAGTACTTCCAGAATAATACAACATTTTGCCATTACAACATAATACACATTACATCAAGTCTTGATAACATTGCAAACTATCTAAAATATAACTGGTCACCATTCTGCTATACATATCTGCTCTGTTCAGAAATCTTGTATACATGCTAACTTAGACATAACATACAAATTTATTTTACTATAAATATAGTGAAAATTATAAAAATTTTATTGAGGCACTGATATATATTAACATAGTAATGTTTACATAGCAGGATACAATTGGCTTTTGATGTGTTCTTTTGGTACTATGTAAAATATAATTTAATGTTTATTTGATCTAGATTTTCAGGCCTTTTCAGGATTCACTGTACACTGTGTACTAGACATTTATGCATTCAAAAACATTTAGTGATACATAAATACATAAATATATTTTCAATAAAATTATAGCTTATAATTTTATTCATTATTGAAATAATCTCCTAGTTAAATTTTAATCAAACTCATTTTTATTAATTTAAACAAGATATTAAATTGATAACAAAGAAAATTTTATTTACAAAAGTGACTTATAGAATATATGACTTTTTCAAATCTTAAGTTTCGTTTTCATTTGATATTTCACCTTTAGTATGTTATAATTTTCCTTTATGGAATTGTTATGTGTCATTTCTTGATTTTCTTTTATGATGTTTGAGTATTATCAATTCAAAGATTCATTTTACCTAGATATTCTATATTTCTGATGATATTTTTATTTTATGTTCTACCTTCTGTCAAACCTTTTTGTACTGTGTATAATTTACTCAATTATGGAAACAATTATTATTTTGTTTTTGCTAAATTAAAAGGATGAAGTGTAAGCAAATTGTTATTATTTTGTATGTATAGTATTTTGCATGTATTATTTGATCCAAAGTCACACATCTGTCTCAGGAAATTACAAGTATAGTATTTTGAGATTTTTTATTATTGATAGACATTTGATGATAAGAGATTTTTTATTGTTGTGGAATTATTATGTTTATGATAAATACTTAAATCAATCATATTTAAAAGCTCTTTTTTAGATCTGTTCTAAAAGTATTGTGCACCATTTTGTGAATGTTGATTATTTAACCATATTTAAAATTTGATTCATGATAACTTATCCTATCAACAGAAACTTTAATATAACTACTACATATTGTCTAATATGTTTTTGGCTAACTATTTTGAATTGTTTTTTCATGTTATATATTTCCTATATATGCATGTATGTCAGTTTTTTACATTTTAATTTATTCATCAAGAAAAATTAAATTGGATGTTATTATAGTACATAACCTTAGGGTTTAATAATTGAGTATTCTTGACTTGTAGTGTCATATTCCATTCTCTTGACAATGAGCCTCATGGATAAAAAGTTGTTTGTTTCAGAGCATGATAATTAACACGAATTGATGTGGAATTGTATTTATAATTCTCAAGCAAATATTTAAATTTTTTAATCTCAAACAAACATAAAACTGAATTGATTTTACATAGTTTAAGGATATTTTATAAACTTGATTTATTTATTGCATAAAAATTTCTTATGTTGTATTCTTTTAAAAGTGTTACTAAACTTATTTTGGATTAAGATATTTAGAATCAAGCAAAATAAAGGAACTGAAAATACAGCACCCAAATAAGAAAATCAATCGTTTTATTTATTACTGGGCCATATTATTTCAGAAAATAGCTTCATATAATGGGACTTTTTCAATTAGATCCTGTATATGTTCAACAAGACATAGAATTCAATAAAACCTTTCAGACATTGATGAGTAAGGCATTATGTATTTAAATGAATATATAGAAATTAGAGCTGTACTTCTGCGCTTAGTCATCCACATATGTCTGTTATATCCCCTTCCTTTACTTAAAATGAATCAATGATAAAAATTGATTCTACATTTTTTAATTATTTTCTTGAACTGATTGCTCTAATCCTGAAAATTCTGATAAGTAAACCTCTTTCTCTCGAAACTTGAAACATAGATGTTTAATAAAATTACATTTGATGATTTTGAGTAATAGTCTCATTAAACATTTCATTCTAGGTTTTATTTAATCAGAAAATCATTACATGGCATTTTAAAAGTGTTTAGGGGCTGTATCATGTTATAAAGCTTTCCACTTATTCAGATGCATGAACCACTTTAATTTACATTTTAATGTTTTAGAAATTCCAAATATCTACTCCTTAATGTAGGAACTTGTATGGGTAATACTTATGTACAAACTGATTTATTATTTGTGTGAGCTAAGCCAAATAAGTAAGCTGATTTATAACTGAAATGATTAATTTCTTTTCTCAAATAGATTTCATGAGGAATGAGAATAAAGCTACCATCCAACATTTATTTTCCATATTTTAACAACATAATATAAAATCATTTGCCATAGTAACATTTTTTGATAAGTAACTTAATATTTTCTATAACAGGTAAAATGAGTCTCTGTTTTGGCAATGTGGGTGCTGAATTTATACTGTGTGTAAAATGATATATGTATTGATTTTTGCCTACAAAGTTAAGCATTTTTTTGTTCTTACTTTTCTCAAATATCTGAATTCATGTTTGTCTCTTCTTTATTTGAATTAGTACATATTTTTCAGTAGTAATCCACTTAGTCAATTTTGCATACTTTACCTTAAAAACTAGTATTTCTAAAAGTCTAAAGTGAATTATAATAAGTACAGTAACAATAGATGCGTGAATATGTGAATAACTTAAATGAGACATTTATTTTCCTTTTTTAAATAGATGTCAACTTGATTTCTTAAATGAATTCAGTTAAAAATAAATGTAATAATGCAAATAAAAAGTGTTAAAATTTCAATGTTAATTTTCAAAGATAAAATAAAGATTTGTAATGTAATGATGAACAACTTGCAAGTTCGTACTATTAATTGTGTTGAAAAACATTGTCAGAAAACAAATGAGAGTGGTAGAAAAATAAACCAATCTAGGCATTAGTTAAGCATTGTTTAACAATGTTACTTCAATAACATTAACAACTTCATAATAATTTGACAAGCCAGTCAACTGTAATGCACATACATTATCTTGCCTTGTTTCAGTTAAAGAGCTCCGTGCATGAGAAGATTTAAAAAATCTACTAATACAGTAGGCATTCCACTCATTTTCTATTCAGTTTTTTGATTTTTGATAAAAGTGTGCTGATTTCTGTGATGCATTGTTTATCAAACAATATATTATTTAAATTAGATCTCTGATAAAATTTATTGTAGATTCATTTTAAAGTTGTTGAAATGAATAAGTTTTTGGTCAACCTGGATGATA
This sequence comes from Latrodectus geometricus, assembly GCA_026290005.1. Taxonomy (NCBI): domain Eukaryota; kingdom Metazoa; phylum Arthropoda; class Arachnida; order Araneae; family Theridiidae; genus Latrodectus; species Latrodectus geometricus. The sequence continues at coordinate 10,046 of JAPDSC010082465.1, read as the reverse complement.
ACATTTAATAGAATTTTGCTACATATTTGTCTATCACTTTTTTTTTGTCAAATATGTAGATTGTTAAATTTGTTAGTGTCTTAACACTCATTGTCAAATCCAAATAATGTTATTATAATATGATCACTGTATAGCTGTCTTCATACATAAATTTTTTTCCCTAGTTAAAGTTCATTTTGCATATAGGTATTTTTAAAACTTCATCTATTTATTTTTTCAGAATTCAGAAGGAAATAATCCTTTTTATTTAAAATTACCCATAAACAGTCAGATGACATAAAGTTGCTATGATTTATTGCTTTTTCTCAATCTTTATTAGACAAATGAGTTAAATTTCAATCTTTAAAAATTATAAATATATTTAAAATCACGTGACTTGACATTTTTTAGCACAACATATTCATTGATGTTTTTAGTGATTATATCCATTAATATTTTTTGGTAATAATTTGATCTTTTTCTTATAATAAATGTAGTCTAACACTAATTTAATTTTCTATTAATAATACAATTAGATTTTCATAATAGAATTGACTCTACATTTTGCATTTATATTTTTTATGGTTAATATATTTGCATTATATTTTATATATGATAAAAAATTTATAACATAAAACTATTTTAATACGTTGTTGACCAGAATTATAATGGAAATTGCAGAGATACTTTTTATTAGTACCAAATTTTAGTCTTAGAGGTTTGAGTAAATAATAAAAAAAAGTTGGAATTGCTTCTGATAATTTATGAAGAAATTGAGCTGTTTTTTCTAGAAAATAGTAATAATTCTAAATAATGAAGTAAGAGCACCAACTAACTTTCTCTAAAATTAAAAAATATAATTTTCTTTTTATAAGAGTTAGATATTAAAGAAAAAAAATCTTCATTATATAATTAAATCTATTGAAATACAGCAGCAGATTAAACACCTGGCTTTTGGATAAAACTTATTCTATCTAATATTGCAATCAAAATATAATTAATTTTATTATATGATAGAATAATTCCTGTATATTCATTGAAGATAATGAATCAAATGATTGATTTATTATTTTTTTACATCAAGTGAATATTTTTAAAATGAATTTATATTAAAAAAGTTGCTAATATGTAGACTTACATTAAAAATAAACACATTTGTGTGTGTTTTAGTTTGATGAATATTATATAAAATTTTATTTAACATTTATTAAAATTTTTTTGTAGATGGATTCAGTGTTTTCCTTAAAAAGGCCTTATGATCTTGTAGCATTGATGCAGCAGGAGAAGCGTGCTGTATTGATTGAAGAATTAAAACAGCAGTTGATGATCCAAAAAGAAGAGATTGACAGAAGAGAAGATAAAGAAACTAACTTAGAAGGTAGAATTTATTCCACTGATGAAGATTGTACGGCAGCTGAAAAGCCCTTAGTTGATTTTGACTTATATGCTAGCACTGTTGTTCCTTTCCCTCCATATAAAGAATTTGAGTGAGTAACTTTTCTTTTTTTTTTTTATTAGGAACTAAGGTAAAATTATTACAATTACTAAATAGATGAACTTTATATATATTTCTTTGTTTTAAAATCTTAGTAATTTCTTGTTGCTACTCATGTTAAGCATGCTAGCAAATTTTCTAAGATATGATCATCATTCTGCTGAAAATTAAATTATCATTGAATAAAAATTTTATATTTACTGTAGGAAGTATATTAAAATAGAGACTTAAAAAGATAGAAATACTACACAAATATTTTATAAAAGAATAAATATAATAAATATTTTACACGAAGACTATTTAATTAAAAAACAAAAGAGAAAATAAAAAAAAATATGTTAACATGTTGTAGTATGTTTACAGATTATAACTCGCAAATTCACGTAATATTTTCAAGGATTTTTTTATTTTAATCAGTATTACCTAAAGTCAATAAAGTAAGAATTGTAATGATTATGAATTGTAATGTTTTTTTATTTGTTTTGTTTCTTTTCTTCAATTTACAACAATTTTAGTGTAGTATTCCATATTAAAGTCAGTAAATCTGTATTTAGGATTCATTCATTGATCTTGAAGTCCAAATCAGTAAATTGACGTGATTTTTACTTTTAGACATATTTTTCATATGATAGAAGTTTATGCTCTCTTTAAGATATCTAAAATAGTCACTAAAAGGCAGTTCTTTGATTTGTGATAAGGTCTATTGTTATGGCAGAATACAACAAAATTATTTTTTCTTTATTGAATATACCATTCACTTTTCTTTACTGTCAATTTTAATTAAAATATGAGAAATGGATAAATTTATACTTATAGTTGATCCAATAGATAATTGTTTAAAATGCTAGCCTTTCGTTGAATTTCATAGATTTGATCCCTACATCAAACAATGATGTTTGTAATTGCTTTGAAACCACTTTAAATGATAGGTCTTAGCTGAATTTGCCCTTGTGGGGAAAAATGATTAGAGAGGGATAATCGACTGTGGATAATTATATATCAATTAATATGTAGGTGCATTTTGTAGAAATTGACATATATTGATTCTTAGCACCTGAAGCATAGTTAGTGGACTGTTGTTAAAAAGAAATGAATGAATATTCATGTCAGTTATTGTTTTAGATCTTTTTGCATTATTGAGGGGAGGGGGAGAGCTGAATGAGGAGTACTATTCTTTCAATTCAACAGTTTTTGTTTTATTACCATCTTGAGTATGGATGCTTATAATTGCTTGGAATCACCTTCAATTTTAAGTTCTGGTCAGATTATCTCTCACACATTCAAAAAGTGAATGTAGATAAACAAACTATCTTTGAGTTCCCTTCTATTTTTGTGCTTTTTTTTATACTGAAGGATAATTCATCTTGTAAATGTTTGAGTAAAGTGATTAAGGATTGAAGAACCTTCTTCTCTTAAAAGTATTCAGTTTGATATATAGCAGTGGTAGAATGTTTTATTTTTACATGCCAGAAATAAATAAAAACTTTGACAATCTAAGTAGCCATTTAGTTTTACCAAATAATGTGAGGTTTTAATTATTTGTATAAGTTATATATATATATATATATATATACATGTGGTACAATAACATAGCTGTTAATTTGATTTTGTGTAAAATTATAATTGTTGTCCTGATTACAGAATATCATGCTTTTTGTTTTT